>VXCM01008879.1:1816-13632 GCA_014773175.1 Lucifuga dentata
AGAAACATGGATTTTTAAGGTGGGTGTATCACTTGAATATTTGATTTTGAAAGAGCAAGAGATTTTGCAAATTATCAGGAAAGCTGAAATACGGTTTTATCCTTTGGGAAATGATTGTCACTATTGTAACATGTATGAAAATTGAATATATTAGGCTCAAACATGCAAAATGGGTGGTATGGTCCTTTAATNCATGTATGAAAATTGAATATATTAGGCTCAAACATGCAAAATGGGTGGTATGGTCCTTTAATCAAAATGTATTTTTATTATTTTTTATGTTTTATTTTAGCTGCTGATTCTCTTGAATAAAGAGAAAAATTGTTGAGGTTAATGTTTGTGGAATGCACAGTGGGACTTTGCTCTTGTTCTGTTTTTGTACCTTTGCTTTGTAGCAAACATCTTGTGAAGATTAAGAGCTTTATTTTTGAATGTTGATGTTGGATTTGATTAATTTTGCTCTTATTCAGATGTGTGGAAGGATTATAATCCAGAGGAGCTCAGTTTGTGTTTGATTCCAAGGCCACAGGAATACAGAAGCGACTAATTAGCTGTGTTTGATTCACCATTTCCACTCTTTCGTCTCCTACAAAACAATGCTGTAAACAAAAGAAAACTCTTTTTAATCATTTGCAGTAATGAAGCTTTTTTTTTTTTTTTTTTTTTTTTTTAATTTCCTGCTGATCTTTAATGCCTTTCTTATGAATCAAGTTCTCACATATGTGCTACTTATATTCAGTACATGCATGTTTCATGCATGGTTTCCATCTTACAACACTGGAAATAAAATAAAATGCAAACAATTAAAAATACAAATAAATAATTAAGTACAAAGTTTACAAAGGTTAGTATAAAACTAAACTACAGTAGCTCTTAAATAAAGTGACTTGATATCCAGCTCTTAGTTCCTGTCCCACTTTAATTCTGAGGGTGTTTATGGATCTGCAGATTGTTTGCTGTGGTCTGATCTAACCCTCACCCTGCATTTAGTGTGGTTCAGTTTCACACAGGAAAACATCCAGTTAAACCAAAATATATCAGCAAAAGTCATGCGACAACACTCTATCTGCTCAATGGTCAGAAATGTCTAGGGGCAGAGAAAAAAAATCAAACAGGAAGTTTACTGTGCCAGGAAAACGAATGTGGATCCTTTCCTAGTCATAGCATCATTTGATCCATAAAGAAGAAAACTATGACAGCAGAAGCTGAATCTGACTTCAAGACAACGTGTGGAAAACCACATGCTGCTTCACATGATGTGAAGAAGATGTGAACAGGAGAACAGAGCAACATGCTGGCAACACACAAGCACACGTTAACCTGGACATGTGTTCATCTGAACACAACCATTGGATTCCTGATCAAAGTTGTAGTTTACTTTAAAATAAGTACACACACCTAACCATCTCTGCATCTATATCAATCAATAGATCAATAGATTAATATATCAATAGATCAATCGATCAATAGATTAATAGATTGCTTTGCAGTTGGTTTGGAAGTTGTGCAAATTATGTTCAAAGCTATCCACATAATTACTGATAAGCTGTCTTTTGTATGAACGTCCATAGTGCCTTTTGATTCTAATCCAGAAACAGATTCCAACAATTTCTTTAATCAAACTATAAAGCCAGAATTCTGTCTGTGGCACCAACATCTCTAGAACCTGACACTGCAGTAAACCAGCTGATATTCAGCTGGTTTACTGCTCAGGACCCAAGGACTTGCAGTGTCACGTGTGAAGTTGTTTGGATGAGCAGTTCTCAAATTGAGCTGTGCCAGTAAAAAGTAATCCGTACTTCAGGATACGCTCCAGGTGCGGCAGCATATGCTCTGATACATGGCCACTTATGGCAGGCTGCGGTGCACACCATAAAGTCTGGCCTGACCTGAACATGCACATTTTCAATCGGCCCTGCACTGGTTTAATTAAATAAAATGGAGTATTGTGAACCCTTGATTATGTAGAATTTTATGGTTGCTTTCTTGTCAGTATGTAGGACTTGGACACAGTGTTTTGGTTGTCTTTGTTTCTTCTCACTTCTGATGATATTGCACAACAGGGAAATGGCTTTACATATGCAATAACTATCAGTTAATCACTGTGTTCATAAAAAAACTTAATATGGAACCAAGTATGTTAGGTTTTATCTTTGACCACACAAACACAAACAGACAGAAATGATTTTCAGGGCCGTGTCTCATGGTGCAGCTGGAGCATCAGATTTGCTGTCAGCGCTGTGTTTCATGGCTCTGGAAGCTGGACTAAGTAAGAGTTTAATTCTGTTAACAGACCGCTCTCTGCACAGCAGGCAGGCCGGGCTCGATGGGGCCTGATTTATGTGCTGACAGGCTGTGGAGGCTCGGTGTGTTCTGCTGCATCCGAAGACATATCACTGCTGGGAGCTAAATAAAAAATCAATGAGAGCGAGGCTGCTTGGTTAGGGAGAGCATCCACTCGGCTGGAGTTTAACAGCATTTTAACTCTCCACTGACTGAGTCTGGGGAACGGCCATCGATTGCACCCCCCCCCCCCCCNCCACATACACACACACACACACCTCCCCCATCACCCTGCTCTCCTTTAATAAATCAGTTTAGTGTGTGTGCATGTGTGTGTGTTACACTTCCACATCCCTCTACGTCAAACACAGAGATGTAATGGTGAGAAAACAGAGTTTAACTTTTCAGGCTGAAACACTTTCATCCAATAATGTCTGATAACATTCAGCACTCACTTTAAAACGATTTCAATTACACAGGAAAATATATGAGAATCGAGAAGTCTTAATGGGTTTGTTTAATGATGGCAATTATTTTGCATTTTGACATTGTCAACCAGCAATTCAAAGTTTACTGTCCTCTTCCAACACGTTTCTCTTCTTTTGTCTGGCTGAGCTTCTTATGTTTATACACATTGTACACTGTTTCTCTTGTTGTGTAGTGGTCATTTTGACAACAAAGTCTAATTTTAGTAATTTTGTCTCAAGGACAGGTTTTTGTTGATGAATACTTTTTGTCAAAGTCTTCATCAATGAAATTAACAGTGTTGTTGTATAAAAATCTTTTCATTCCATTAGCTCCAACTTTTCAAGAACAACATAACACCACTGTTTGACTATAATACAGTAATAATGTATAGATACTAGTGCAGTGCCCGTTCAAAATGTGCCTGTTCAGACTGGACTGGACTTTATGATGTGTGCTGCAGCCTGCCATTAGTGCCCTCCACAGCTCACCTGGTTGACGATTTGAGATCTCTTTGAGAGGAAACAATGTTTATACATTTTCAGAATGCTCAGTGCTTCAGTGTGCACATTTTTGTCTTTGTAATCTGAACATCTATCCATCCATCCATCCATTTCCTATACCTATTTGTCCTGTTAAGGGTCACGGGGGGCTGGAGCCTATCCCAGTGGTCATTGGGCGACCTGGACAGGTCACCAGTCTATGGCAGGGCTGACACATAGAGACAGACAAACTCATTCATACGGCCAATTTAAAGTTTCCAATTCACCTGACCTGCATACAGTATAAACAGGCATAACGTCACACACTTTAACTTTGGGAGAGGGGAGGGGTTACTGTGTGTTTCTGTGATCTCTACTCAATTATAAATGGGGATAATGACACACAGTTTTACTTTGGCTGGATTTATACGTCACGCACATGTGACCTGATTCTGATCTTTTGCACATGTGACACGTATCAGATTTGTTTCCTGAAGATGTAAATGGTAAAAAGCCACATGGAATCAGATATTCTCAGATCCAATTTGCATATGTGGAAATAAATCAGATATGTATTGGATATCCGACAATGTAACTGCTGTCTAAATCCACAGATCAGAATTTCCTTCCCATTCTGACTCCTACGTAACGTTCTGCTTTATCTGCATATGATGATGTCAGCATCAATATGATGACGCTGTCTGTAAACAGAAATGGAGGACATGCTATATATATCAGACATGCTGATGTGTGTTTATGTCAAATAGATGTGTTAGTGTGTGATAACAGGCTCCTGTTACAGCAGCAAAACTCCAACTCCACCCGCTTCGCCTCCATGATTAACCGATGAACATACGTGTCCTGATGAAGAGATAAACGCTCACGCAACATATCAGATGTTTCTCTCTGCATGTGAAAGTTTTAACCCGCTGATCAGATTTTAAATATTTCTTCATCTTAGTCCATGAAGCGTTTTCTTTACATCTGTCTTAGAAATGTGCACATGTGCAGCTGCATCCTGCTGCTACAGGTCAAAGGTCAAAGTGTGTAAATACAGGTATCAGATATGAGCCACTTAAAAAAGAAAATGTAAATATGCTGAACAAAACATCAGATATAGGCAAAAGATCAGAAATGAGCATCAAGACTTACTGTATAGTGTAAATCCAGCCATAGACTCATCTCCACGGAGATGTTAGAGATTCACTAGTTTTATATAGTTTTTCTTTCACAGCATCCTCACCCTTAAGATAAATCACCACATTCTAACACAGCTATGAAAATAATAATGTCTTTTGATTTGGCTCAGGTAATCCAGTTTATGGGCAGCTGTCACCACCTGCATCATAAGGAGCATTTGATGTAGTGTAAGTATACACTAGGGTGCATCCTCACCTTCAAACAACAGGCTGATTCAGTGAATCAGTGAATCAATGAATCAGTGACTGAATGAATTTTTCCAGGGCGGCACGGTGGCGCAGTGGTTAGCGCTGTTGCCTCACAGCAATAAGATCCTGGGTTCGATTTGGCCGGGGCAGGTCCTTTCTGTGTGGAGTTAGTATGTTCTCCTCGTGTCTGCGTGGGTTCCCTCCGGGTGCTCCGGCTTCCTCCCACCTCCAAAGACATGCATGTCATGTGAATTGGGAACTCTAATTGCCCTTAGGTGTGAATAAGAGCATGAATGAGTTTGTCTGTCTCTGTGTCAGCTCTGTGATAGACTGGTGATCTGTCCAGGGTGTACTCGCTCTATGACAGCTGGGATAGGCTCCAGGCCCNCCCCCCCCCCCATGACCCTCAACAGGACAAATGGATTTAGAAAATGGATGGATGGATGAATTTTTCCCATTGTCAGTCTGGAACGTAGGAAAAACAATTCTAAAATTTACCACTCCAGTAGCATGTTTTAGAAAATAACTGTCAGTAACGTAACATATAAGCAGGTTGTGTACAGTATATTAGGCTCAAACATGCAAAGTTGCTGGTATTGTCGTTTAAGAATTTCTAAATAATTTATATCATAAAAATAAGACATTTAGAGGACTATGCAAAGGAGGTCATACAATATCCTCCTATTTACCTTTCTGTTCACGTTATATTGAATAATGCATCACATCATAGATATGTAAGTGCATATAAATACATGAAAATGAATCTGTGTTAATGAGCACACGTGCACTGAAATGGCCAGTGTCTATTTTTAGTTCCTGTGAAACAGAAAGGAACAATGAAAAATAAAACAGAATCCCTGTGCAACACTTCCTTAATATCTTTACTGGAAAAGGTTTGGGAATCCAGACAGGCCATAATAAAATACAGTCATCCTTAGATAAATAAATGTGCTGCGTTGTGCCCTCTCACCCGAGCCCCAGCCCGTCCTGACTGGCACTCCCTGATCACCCTAATGAGGCTTGGGTACAAACNCCCGAGCCCCAGCCCGTCCTGACTGGCACTCCCTGATCACCCTAATGAGGCTTGGGTACAAACCAGGGTGAGAGGGCACTGCCATTATCTGTGTCTCCCCCATTAAAATCTCCTCCAACCACCGTGACCATCGAACATACAGCCATCCTCCACCACAATTAGTGGATAAAAATTATGCAAATACAATTTGGCGGTGCTGCTCTGAGGATGCTGAACACGGAGATGCGTGAAGGTGGCGAGGTGATATGAAGGAGAACCAGGAGGCGGCTTGTCCAGAGGGCAACGACTGATTAGTAGCATCAACGTATCCATCGTCACGGCGATGATGTTGTTTGGGTGGAGATGGTGGGGTGACAGAGTGACAGGAGTAATTACTTAGGAGAGGTCACCCCGGGGTGACTGTGGGGTAGGGNGGGGGGAGGGGTAGACGACTGCTGCTGAGGAGCCTCTGGCCTGCCGTGTCACTTACAGCAACCCGCTGCATGCTGCAGCGCCTGGCTACAACAAGGTCACCATCCACGCTGTATACATACAACCATAAACACTAATACATACGTGTCTGTGTTACACTTACAAGGACCTTCCTTTGCCTAAAACCAGCCATGACACTGTTCTTCTGACATATAAGATGACTTTCATTTTGATAAGACCAAGCAGTGAATGCATCCTCATTTTAAAATGTTTCACAGTGAGCTAAACAGGGTTGGGAGGGTTACTTTAAAAATGTAATCCAGTACAGTTTCTAATTACCTGCCAAAATCTGTAATCAGTAACGTAATCCAACTACTGCAATATAAAAGTAATGTAACTTGATTACTTTCCATTACTTTTGGATTACTTCCAAAAGTAATCAAATCCATGGATTTCATGAATTTCATGCAAATACATTTCATTCATTTTTGTATTTGCATGAAATCCACAGATTTTATGGATTTGGAGTAGAACTATCATTTTGACTTCATTTCTACCCTGTTTTTGAAGGATACATGCATGCATTATTTCACCTAATTGTTTCAGGAAGTAATCCAATCAATAAGTTGACTTTTGCATATTTTATATAGCCTTTTACTGAAGTGTATTCTGTAAAACAACAGGACAATGTAAAATAATCTTAGGAAAGAAAATGGGGACATGAAAATTAAATTCAGGCAGTAGGCCTTTCATTTCTAAATTAGATTGTTTGCCCACACTGTGCTCTACATCTCCATGCTTTATCTTCTTTCTTCACACTTTCAAACTTTCATAATGTGTCTCCATCTAATTAGAACATGGCTTACAGAACAGTACAGTTAAAGTAAAAATTAAATCTGATTATTTTATAAAGTAAAAACGAAATTCACTAATTTTTTTGTACATGGATTAAGAACATCCACAGTATTTTTAACAAATCAGAAGCTAAAAAAAATAAATAAGGATGCTAATTGACTGTTATGGTGTTGCTACGACCTACATTCGTTTCTTTTTTCGTTTAATAAATAATCAAACTAACAGCATCTCTCTGTGCTTCACTGAGAGTTGCTACAATATTAATATGGTAGTTGTGGTATTAAAATGCTGGATAACATTAGCTTTGGCTAATGTCTAACCTGCAAATGTTTGTTTAGATTAGATGCTGCGTCTTTGGATGCTAACAATATTTTCACAGCTGGAAGCATAAATTTCTGTGATTTTATTCCACTTTTCTGCCTTAAAGACAAAATAGTGGCAAAATTTCCAGAGTGAAAGCATTTTTTTTCACTGGTGTCCATGGTGACGCTCATAAACATTCGCTCTCAGAGCGGTGTTGAGAAAAATGTACGTGTGTGTACTTGGCACGGCAGACAATCGGTCTTTTCAAGTGTAATCCTGATAGTAATCCCCATTTTCTACTAAATTTATCTGTAATCTGATTACACTTCTTTCTCTGTAACTATAATGGAATAGTTACATTTTTTTTTTTTTTTTTTTTTGTATTCTGATTACGTAACACCTTGACATGTATTTTGTAACCTCACAAGTCTGGAGCTAAAACACCTTCACTGATTCAGACTCCACATAGAAAAACAGGTTTTGTATGGTGACTGTTGTTGCAGCGTATGATGAGTAGAAAATGAGGCTGATGATAAGAGAAGCGTTGATAGTTATGAGGTGAAGCTGATGGAGCACGGTGAGATTCATGTAATGATTAATGTACCATCTCCAACGTCTCCCTGTCTGTTGCTGCTCTCCTTGATGTCGCCGTCTTTGTTTACACTGTTGAATGAAATGGGAAATTATTTTTAAAGATTTATGATACCAGTTGGGGATGATATATGTTTTGACCTTCATAGTGCCTGGATGAAGTACCAGACCGACCACTTACATAATAAATAAATGTGTGTGTGATAAAATGGAGGATAATCCTGGCCTAACTCTAGTAGAATGTAGATGGACAGAGCTCAGATCTCTGGCAACATTAGGACTATAAGAAACCTGTTGTCTTTAACTGTCTTAAAGTAACACACTCACTCCATAACACAAGAGAAGACACTCAAAGGCAGAACATAATTTCTATTTCTTATTTTGGGCCAATGTAGTGTTTGATCATCGTTCAAACTATGCAATTCAATGTTGTTCCATACAGATGTTCAGTAAAGTTTAGGGCTGGGAAAATTAACATGTTAATTTTTGCGATTAATGTGGACTGATTAGCATGTTTAAAAAACATTGCTATCAACGTGTCCGTGTTTTCACTTCCTGAGGCTATGCTAATGTTTTTATTTTTCCCCCACTTCCTGTTTATATGCTCACACTAAATATGGAGAAGGAAATAGATCAGACTTTCAGATGTAAAGTTCTGCTTTTAAAAGTTAGTGGATGGATCTTGTTGAAACCAGACAAACTCAGTCTCTCAGCAGTGTGTCGTTTTAACTTTATTCATCAAAAACATAGAAACTACTAAAGAACTTCACAGCCTTTTATCATCACTTTAGCTTAGCTGCGCTGCTGCATGTGATACATTCAAGCTAACATTAACTAACGCAACACAAACAGGATTCAGTCTTTTCAGAATAAGACAAACTTCCTCTTGAGCAACATCTTTTAACATGTCAACCAGTGACGGACCATGTATTTTATATCTAGACCTGCTATCCTCCCACAATTAAACCACCTTCTAATAACCTCAGCATGACACTAGGACTATATGCTGTTATTAGACATAACCAGCCCATATTCACAGTGACAGTAACTTTTATCTAGTGAATAAAGTGATTTAACAAGAGGATCAACACCTATGACAGTTACAACACACTAACTGCAGAGACATGAATAGGATGTAGCATTATTACGCATTATGACAGGATGCTGCATCACATATAAACATGGCATAGCCTAAATCAGTGTCATTACCAAAGAAACAAGAACAAACTCACAACAACCATCACATTTACTCATACGACCAGCAAGTAAGCAAAAATGCTGTAAAACACAAATAACACAATCAGATTCAACAGGCTTCTCCACAGATTCCAGCCACATAAAAATCCATCAGACTTACCAAAGCTGCTCATCATCTGAAGACAAAGTCCATCCTCCTTTCTGTCTTTAGAAAGAGTTTAACCACACGCTGTACATTATCGGTGAGTTTCAGTTCCAAAATGTGAAAAAAAAAGCATTGTCAGTTAATTCATTTCTTCTCCTCCTTCAGCCATCGTGTGTCAAAAAACAACAGGACTAAGTAAAAATCTAAACAAAACATTTAAAGCACTATATCTAAAAATCTAAATGTCAAGAAAGAAAGTTTAAATAAACATTAATGCTATGTTACATGCTAGCTAGGTTTATGAGTTAGCTAAGCTAACCGGCTCTCTTCTTCTTCTGATGAATTTCTGGCAGGCTGTTTAGCTGTTAGCATAATGCTGTACTCTGATGACGTAGGCCAAGGCCAGCTAGAAGGCCCTGATGTGTAAAAGAATACGCCCAACATGGCAAACTCAAAATCTGATTGGTTAAAGAATATGACAATCAACAACATCGTCCCATTTGCTTGAATAACAGAGGAGATTCACTGAGATTCTGAAGGCATCAGGCTAGATTTTTGTACCCGGAGACAGCACAGGTGGAAAATCTGATTGGATAAAAGCTCTAATTTCTATGCATTGGGCTGGAAGCAGTGCAACTGATGGGAACAAACTTTGTAAAATACAAACAGCATTAATTGAAATATATATTAAATTCTGAAAACATAATTTGATGATTCTGTTAATCTCTAGGCCAGCAGAGAAGGTCTTGCTGGCCCTGACAGCACACCACTGATGTCAACCAAGCTAGTTTCTGCTCTGAACTCAATAAAAGTGTGAGCTATCCCAAAAGAAAGTTTATCATGAAAATAAGTGCAATGAACTCATTACAAAATAAAGTTACTCCTTTAAGATAAAATAAATCAAATCAGTTTATCTTCTTTTTATCAAGCCTGTTTTTGAAGGCATTGAAATTCAGATCATACTTGATCAAGTAGTATTTTTGTTGGAAATGAATCATCACAGGTTACAGTCTAAGTAATAAAAAAAAGGCCATTAAATATTATCTAAAATACTTCCTTTGCATTGATTCTACATTAATTTGGTGATTCAGTGTATAACTGAATTAATCACGATTAATTGCAGAAAATGATTACTTGATTTTTTTCATCGATTCACAGTCCTGGTTAATTTACATGCATATTAAACTTTGATTAAAATCCAATTAAGGCAATAAATCTTTTTTTTTTCAAGTTTCACAAAGGTTGAAATTGGTGTAAATCAACATAATCTTACTCCTTATAAATATTAGACCTAGATTATGCTATTGTTAATCAATTTATTTGGGCATTTAAAAATCAATAATCAGAGTAAGTCATTTCCTCATCTGGCATACTCTCCTCAAACTATGATTACATCACGCGTGATGCATATTCAAGAACCACAGAATCCTAGTAATTCTGTCTGTGTATATATCTTACTTGCATTATTGCCTTAATCTGTGTACAGACAAAAATTACAGTATAGTGTGCATGTAAACTATAACACGAGACAGTGCTCAAAGGGAATACATAAACACAGTTTGTATTTCTTATTGTTGGGTCATGTTCTTATTGTTATTTGGATCATCATTCATGTTTGCATTTCAGTGCTGTTCCACACAGAAGCTGTTGCAGCAACTCCAGCCAGCAGCTATTACTGACCATGTTTATCCTAAACTGATCCCAGACCAGTCCTTCCATCTTTTGAAAAATGAAAACCAGCTAAAATGTCCTGGATCCAAAACTCTGAAACTGGTTTTCACAAGGACAGAAGTACTAGATCACATCTACCTGGGAAGCCTGAGGGGAGGTGACAGTGCCAGCAGGAAGCTGCTCGCTAAAACAAAGACTTCCTCTGATGGTGGTTTACCTCCCTTCATACAACTGTCACCACGTTCTGCCTCCTTCTTGGAGTGAGGTTGGAGGAGAGAGAATTCTAACACATTCACAGTAGATTGTTTGTGAAGTCTAGCTTCTCCATGTTCTTCCTTTGAGGCTGGCCTATTGATTGTTGTGTGTGTGCTGCTTCCTGAGATCTGTGTCAGGCCTTGTTATGGTGGTGTCGTTCCTCTGCCAGCTTTGGCAGGTACCTTCAGCAGGAAAATCCCAGGCTCCATCAGATCCTCGTTTCTTCTTATTTTTGTACTTGTTCCTTTGATTTCATCTTTGCTGCTAAATGCTAATTGCTTTGATGTTTTGGCATGGCTTTTTCCAGAGATTCAGTCAATCCACTCTGAATGTCTAATGTCATTTTCCCCGAATTTTCTGCTGACAAAGTCTGGGTTTAGTAAGTGGAACTCTGAAGCTAGTGAAACATGTTGTAAAGGAAACAATTGGAACAGGACCTAAACCAGGTCCTCAAAGCGGTCTCGTGCAGTTGTTTTAGTTTGCACCTGTGTGTGATTGCTGTGTTCAAACCTGCACAAATAAACCAATTGATTGGTTTGATTGATTGCTTTGATTGATTGGTTGGCAGACTCCATACTTTCAGCAAAGTGATTTGATGCAGAACAGAAGTTAACTTCTCAAATTTTACAAAGGAAATTTTTTGCTCACTATATATATATATATACAGTATATGTGTGTGTGTGTGTGTGTGTGTGTGTGTGTGTGTGTGTGTGTGTGTGTGTGTGTGTGTGTGTGTG
>VXCM01008879.1:14175-29537 GCA_014773175.1 Lucifuga dentata
TGACAATCATTTCCCAAAGGATAAAACCGTATTTCAGTTTTCCTGATATTTTGAAAAATCTCTTAATCTTTCAAAACAAATATTCAAGTGATACACCCAACTTAAAAATCCATGTTTCTCCTGCTAATAGTTACGCAGCCTTATGAAGTCATGGTCCTTTAAATTTTTCCATGAACACAGATCTTCTTTTGGGACTATATTGTCCGGTGGAGGCATACATTCACTAAACGCTTTTTATTGAGCTTAAATGCTAAAATTACATAACTTCTAAAAAAAAACCTGAATACACATCTTGTTGGTGATGATGGATTATACCTATCCCAAGGACGTTTCAAGTATCAACAAGTTGATTTTAATAGNGTCAGTAACATAACATGTATAAAAATTGAATATATTAGGCTCAAACATGCAAAATGGGTGGTATGGTCCTTTAATTTTTTTAGTACCTGGTTTATAGAGCACAACACACACACACACACACACACACACACACACACATACACTTGTCTGTGAGAACACTCTCCCAAGCTTACAGTACCTCTTTAATTTCCTGATGACTAAAGACGTGGTGAGGACGAGCTGTTTGTGCTGCTGCAGCTAGAAGCAGGATGTGGTTCTCTACCTGCAGCAGGTGTCTCTCCTTTCTACTCAGATTAATGTCTTTACCACAAGTTAACTTGTTGAAGTCCCGCAAGCTTTCATGGTGAATTTGACTGATGCAAGTACTGTAAAACCTGGGGAAGACAGACTGTGCAGGATGGAATCTCCCTTCCTGTAGATTCAAACACTGAAGTCCTGCAGTTTTTACAATTACCCATCCACTACCTCCTAAAAAATATCAACATAATCAGGTGGTAATTATGTATTTTTTAAGAAATATCAGTGATATATTTTAGGGACATGGCTGGTCTAAAACAGGAATCATATCTAGAAATTTAACAGGAGGTATTCAGTCCATTTAGTCAGGGGTTCTCAACCTTTCCATGGCCCAAAATTCTCATGACAATGGTAACCTGAGCATGGCATGCTTCTGTAGTGATGCATTAGTGCACACGCACCAATAACATTCACATCGGTCATGGTGTTGATACCTCATAGTATCAACACTATGGCCTGACAACTGTGACCAAGTACAGGTCTGTCAATTCCACAGCACGTCCTCACTTTGTATGGCGCTTGCAAAGAGTTCCATCCATCCATCCACTTTCTAAACCCATTTGAGGGTCATGGGGGGGGGGGGGGGGGGNCAGAGACAGACAAACACATTCACACCTACGGGCAATTTAGAGTTCCCAGTTCACCTGACATACATGTCTTTGGAGGTGGGAGGAAGCCGGAGCACCCGGAGGGAATTCACACGGACACAGGGAGAACATGCAAACTCCACACAGAAAGGCCCTGCCCCAGCCGGGAATCAAACCCAGGCCCTTCTTGCTGTGAGGCAACAGCGCTAACCACCGCACTGTGCCGCCCCACTTGCAAAGAGTTAGTCTCAGTAAATATTTCATGTAGGGCATTTTTGTGTATGCATGTGGAACCCTGCAGCCCTGTCCTGCGAGAGCACAAGGAGGACGAATTGAGCTTTCTCTCATTGGATGCACTCATCCATGCAGCCTTCCTCCTTCGCTCTCTCACCCCATCACTCTCTGCTCTGCCCATTAACTTCAATTAACATGATGGTTCATCAGTGGTGGAGGACTCTGTCACAGCGCCGCGCAACACCACTTATCTGATTACTCCTAATGGGAGAAAATATGACAAACAAATTCAATTATCTCTGACCTATTTCCATTGGTGGGGACGCAGGATTATTATTCATGTCATCTCTGAGGTATGAATATGAAGAGACCTAATTACCTTGGTGTCATGTTATGGATGGACAGGCTATGTAAATATATTCCATATTCATAGAGATGAAGTGCTCTGCATTGTAAAGGCCAGAGATGGAGTGAGTGGTCCTGCAGAAGAACACCCCCTGTTGCGTCCTCGCCGCTCATCAGTTCTTCAGAGAAAGCAGCCCGTATTGATGACGGGAGCGCTGGAACTCTGGATTCCTCCAACGCCTCACAAATGATGAAGACAGATGGATATAGACGTAATTAAATCTGGACCTGACTATATGAAGATGGAGGAAGGTATTTGAAGATGAATGCCTGAACGAGTCTGTTTGAATCCTTGCCACAAGAGTTTTGTAGAAAAGCATTACAGAATTGTCCAGCTGGAGAAGGAGCTAATGACGAGTTTTAAAAGATCACCATCTTAAAGTGCTAATTAGTTACACTCAGTGAACTTAGTGACATTAATATTAATGTGTATGTTTGCTGCTTGTTTGATATTTTGTAAAATCTCTTAATCTTTCAAAATCAAATATTCAAGTGATACACCCACCTTAAAAATCCATGTTTCTCCTGCTAATAGTTACACAGCCTTATGAAGTCACGGTCCTTTAAATTTTTCCATAAACACAGGTCTTCTTTTGGGACTATATTCCCCGGTGGAGGCATACATTCACTCCACGCTTTGTATTGCGCTTAAACACTAAGATTACGTAACTTCTAAAAAAAACCTGAATGTCTTGTTGGTGATGATGGATTACCTATCCCAAGAACGTTTCAACAAGTTGATTTTAATAGCAGAATGAACTGAAACCAATGGAGGTCTGGAAGGTAGGAAAAACATTTTTAATTCACCGTTCCAGTAGTATGCTTTGGGAAATGATTGTCAGTAACGTTACGTGTATGAAAATTGAATATATCAGGCTCAAACATGCATGATCGCCAGTATGGTTAAGATGAGTAAGGCCAATTTCACATGCTAAGCATTGAGCATTGTGCTCACCTGGGCATTCCATTATTGTGTATTGGGATTTGAGCAGTGACTCCTAACGTTGCGTCACACCACCTTGGCGTTTGCATGGCACTCAGATTCTCTGTTTTGACACAGTGCTCAAAGTTGAACCAAATTCAACTTTGACCTTTCCGACGCTGACCTTTACAACATGCAACCAATCAGAGAACAGCTGTACATCACGTAAGCAGAAGTACCACAGCGATGGAGGAGAAGCTGTAGTGCAGTTTAGAACGCTGATCAACATTTGCAGTTTTTTCACTTTTCTTCTCTGAATGAGAAGAAGAGCCAGAGCCTTCTTTGTTGCGATGTCCACGTTGCTACCAGATTTGACCCAGAAACCTGATTTGGACCACGAATGTGCAACGATCACCCATGGTAACTGTCAACGTGTCATTAGCAATGTTAGCAATGATAGCAGTGCTTCCTGTCAGTGCTTGATTGAGTGGCACTGCTCAGACTCAGAGCGCTGGATGCTAAGCTCAGTGGCAACGCTAACGCTTAGCATGTGAAACCGGCCTAAGTCACATTAGCAGAGTGAAAGCCGTAGAGAAGCCAACTTTGATTTTTATAAATAGCTGTCGTCCTGAATCGGTCTAGAAGCTGTAGAGGTGGGAAAACATTTTCCTTTGTTTCTCCTGTTTTTGGAATATGCAGCTCAGTCAGTGTTATTGAATCTTGGTTTCAGTTTGGTAGATGAGTTAGTTTGATGCTTTCTGTTGACGTGTCAGACCACCCTGATGTCTGCTTCACAGAAACAGAACCAACACTTTACTAAACTCTGCTCACATCCTGCTTAAAGAGAGGAGTCTCATCATGCTGTAGCACCCACAGCACCCACAGCAGCCAGGACAATGTTTTTAGAAAGACACATTCATATGGAATTTTTCAAATGTTTTCAGCACCAGAAATGCATTAATATGTGCATCTGTAGCATCAGTGGATGTTTTTCTGTCATTCTGACTCTTTAAAACACGACACACTGCTGAAATCAGTGTTCATAACACCAACAATGAGTTTGGGATTCTGTGCAGTGTTCAGTGTGCAGACATGCTTTTCTCGTGGAGGTACCGTGTGTGTGGAACAGCATGTCTGTGGAATAGCATGTCTGTGGAATCGCAGCTCTGTGAAATGACAGGTCTGTGGAACAGCAGGTCTGTGGAATAGCATGGGCTCCATCTGTTGGCCAAGCAGCAGCCTGTGCGTTGCTGTGAGTGGATGTGAGTGGATGTGGGGCTGTGTGACTGTCACAGGAGATAAATGGGGTCCAGCAGTGTAAGGGCCACTGTTCCTGCTCTGTTCCCAAAAAGAAAAAATACATCTTCAGAGAAGAAGAAATTCACTTGATTTAACCTCCGCTGAGAACCAATGACTGCTATTCTAAGGCCGACTGCTTCCTGCTATTGAGCTGCTGGAGTTTAAACCCTGGTGTCCTTCTCTCTCTCTCTCTCTCTCTCTCTCTCTCTCTCTCTCTCATACGTCCTTCCCTCTCTGTTTGTGTGAATGTGTACTTCTCTCTGTCTCTGTGAATACGTTGCGTCTCTGAGAGTTCACTGACTCTAAAGGATCGATGAAGGGAGGAGATTCAGAGCCAATTATTTTCAGCTTAATGGTCCCTCGGGTGCAGGGGTGAGCAACAACAAAACGCCTTCAAGAGACATCAATTCTGGACAAGCCAGCTCCTCCATCTCTGCACCGCCACAGTGTGGGCATCAACTCCCAGCTCTCTGGAGGAGAATGAAGCACACGCACGCACACACACACACACACACACACACACACAGCTGGAAAGTCTTGGAGCATCAGTGACAGAGACGCTGTAACTATCAACACTAAACCAGTAAAGCTGCTTGATGGCAAACAGATGCACTCCAACAGAAAGAATACTGTTAAAGGAGCATTCCAATGTTTTTACATGTTTTAGGACAATCGTTTATATACTGTATATACATTCCTTTTCAAAGCATGCCATTAATTTCAAATTATATTCCATGTGGAATTGATTTTATTTATCAAAATGCAAAGAAATGTATCATCACAGAAAAACTATAGCACCTATTATAACATATTAAATCTTCTTTTTGTATTTGAAGAAAAAAGGTCTAGATATTCTGTTAAAACCAAAATTGCAGACTTATATCCAAATTAAACAAAAATGTGGCCTGAAGTTTATGTCACGTCACGCCTGTCAAGAAGCCAAACATCTTTAGTTGCCCAGATGTGAACAGGCATCCTTCCTCTGAATGTGGAAGTCGATAGATTTAAAATCATCCAGGAAGAAAACTGACTGTGATTTATGTGCGTTGGGAGACGCTGAGGATGAGTCACATTTTCTTTTGTATTGTACTTGTTATGATGATCTGAGAGGATTAATGTTTGATGAGGTGTTTGACCAAAACCCAGAAATATTTTGGTGGAGTGACAGTGGAAAACTGGAATGGCTGTTTAATTTTAAGGTTTTTAAGTTGGCGAATTTTGTCTCCACAGCCTGGAAAAGAAGGCTAAAGGGTTTGTTTCTTTAATCTGACTTTGAAATATATAGGAAATTTTTATTTGCTTATTTGTTTTGTTTGACGAGATTTAATATCACTGTATGCAGATGTATGTATGTATCTGTATCTGGTATGTATGAATAAAGTGGTGTCTTGCAAGCCCACATGGGCTGCATAGTGTTCTGTATGCATGACACAATAATAAAAAATTCATTCATTCATTCATATTAAAATGGCAAAAAATGCCAAATACATAAATAGACTCACCAACAGAAAGAAGAAGAATAGTTCTGTCAATCCAAACCCCTTTAACGTTTGTCCAAGAGACACAAACGCCATGTGAAGTAAAACCCAAAGTAAATACAAAGCAAACCTTTTGCCTTTCAGATTTTAGTTTTGACCTAGTTAATCAAAAAGAACTCATATTGGCTTCCATACTTTTACTGAAGTATCAAACTCTACATAAAATATTAATGTCATAATCTATCACCCTTTACTTTTGTTTTGAAATTACTGTCATGGTAATGTAGTTGCAGCAGAAACTGTTTGTTCTAATGCTTTCTGGATGGTGTGTTCAAGTGCACATGGGAAGCCCTGACACCTGAGAGTCTAACATTGACCTTTAACCTTTTTTAAAGCAAAAACCCCAACCAAATTCAGATCATGTTTTGTGAAATATCCATGTTTATTTATTGTTTGTTTTAATAGGTGTGATTTCATGATAAACTGCTGTGAATGTATTTTAGCAATAAAGTGTTAAATCTTGGTACATGAACACTTTGCACTGTGATACTTACTTTTAAAGGACCATACCATCCATTTTGCATGTTTGAGCCTAATATATTCAGTATTCATACACATAAGGTTACTGATAATCTTTTGCCAAAGCATACTACTGTAACAGTGAATTAAAAATGTTTTTCCTACCTTCCAGGCCTCCATTGGTTTCAGTTCATTCTGCTATTAAAATCAACTTGTTGATACTNTTTTTTTTTTTTTTTTTTTTTTTTTTTTTTTTTTTTTTTTTTTTTTTTTTTTTGGAGTTAAATAATTTTAGCATTTCAGCTCAATAAAAAGTGTGGAGTGAATGTATGCCTCCACCGGGGGATATAGTCCCAAAAGAAGACCTGTGTTTATGGAAAAATTTAAAGGACCATGACTTCATAAGGCTGTGTAACTATTAGCAGGAGAAACATGGATTTTTAAGGTGGGTGTATCACTTGAATATTTGATTTTGAAAGATTAAGAGATTTTGCAAAAAATCAGGAAAGCTGAAATACAGTTTTATCCTTTGGGATAATATGAAAATTGATGCAAAATAGCTGGTATGGTCCTTTAACTGTATTGCTGCACAGTGATCTGATAATTAATTGAGATGGATTAACCCAAAAATTGTAATTTTCTCATTTCACTGATATCAGCTGAAGCCAATGGCTGCTTTATGTCAGAGAAACACACCTGCGTTTCACACACACATGCCACCAGCCACATTACCAGGTTATTCAGGCAAAGTCGGAGGGGGGGGGGAGCTCCATTGTCCACATATGGAGCTCTTTATGGTATAATTCCATGTGAAATTCTGGTTGGTAGCGTTGGTGGGCAGAGAGGACACGGTGTGATTCATGATGCCCAGAGGTGGACATGAACATGCCAGGGAATACAGATATTTATTGTTTTTAAGCCCTAAGTATCGACTGTCAGGGGACCCAGAATTTCTTGCAGCTCAGCCTTAGATGAGATCACCAATCAGCGCAGATGAGGAAATGCGTCACATGACTTGGTGAGTCAGAAGACTATGGGAAACCGTTCTAAAAGAATCGTAACATTTTCAGTTCATATGGCAGTTTTTAGTCAGATCCATTTACAGTCAGTGTCCTGTAATTATGTCTGAAATCAATATGTTACTGTATGTTCTGTTGGTATTTCACATTTTTATATCACTTTACATGTTATTTTTGCCTCTTACTATTTTTTTTTTTT
Organism: Lucifuga dentata; assembly: GCA_014773175.1. Taxonomy (NCBI): domain Eukaryota; kingdom Metazoa; phylum Chordata; class Actinopteri; order Ophidiiformes; family Bythitidae; genus Lucifuga; species Lucifuga dentata. The sequence goes on from VXCM01008879.1 coordinate 21,495, forward strand.
ACNATTTCACATTTTTATATCACTTTACATGTTATTTTTGCCTCTTACTATTTTTTTTTTTTACTTTTTACTAATTTGCCTTTATCATTAGCGTTTTTAGTTTTAGGTTTTTATATTTATATTTGTGTGTTTTGTGTAACGTTAGCATGGCAACCTTGTCCAAAGAATTTCCTGGCCCATTTTGACCCTGGTATTCAGTGCAGGTGACATTAAAAAATAAAAATGAAAAAAAAAAAAAAAATNTTTTTTTTTTTTTTTTTTTTTTCAGTAGCGTAGCTGCTGAGACTCAGGATCTCAGGTCTCAGGACTCAGTCAGTGTTCCCCCAATAGGCACCTACAGATCAAGTTTCAGAGCTAATTTAGCCACTGCTTTATCCAAAATGAACTGGATTAACATGGTTCCTTCAGCAGTGCACACTGCACTACAACCTGAAGATCATTAAAAATAGTAAATGATTGTGCAACAGCTGCTTCATTTCCACAACACAAACACACAACTTTCTTTCTGGTGACAAATTCTCATCCTGAGGACCAGCAGCTCCTAGTGTCTCCAGTAAAGACATTGTTATGAGAGACTATGAGAGACTTGGTGATGTGGGAATCAAACTATAAAGACAGAATCTCTGTCTGTAGCACCAACATCTCTAGAACCTGGCACTGTATGAAGTTGATATTCAGCAGGTTTATTCCTCAGGATCCAAGGACATGCAGTGTCACATGTGAAGTTGTTTGGATGAGCAGTTCTTGAATTGAGTTGTGCTGGTAAAAAGTAGTCCGCGTGGCAGGATACGCTCCGGGCGCAGCAACATATGCACTGATCCCATGGCACAGTCAACCCGACCCTGTACAGCAAACAAAGCTAGCTCACGAGGACACGGAGAAGTTATTTTGTGCAGGTAAAAAGTAGTTATGTTTCACTATACTGGAAACTCTGCCATGCTGCTACTGTTGTTAGCCACCTAACACAACTATGCTAACGTCACATTATCTACAGTAACAGAACAATATTTTGTTGAACGCTGAAGGGAAACAGAGTTGGAAGAGTTTATGAAGTTCTGGTTTTGAATGAAGGGGAAAGCGGCGCTCACCATAAAGTCTGAGCACACGTTTTGAACAGGCACTGCTCTACTGAATGGTTCTGGGTTTCAATAAATGCTGCAAGATTTTATTTTTATTTTAACTAAATATGAGTATTAGTATATTAGTATTAGTATCTAAGGAAGTTTGAGTCTGACCAATCAGTGATGTTTGGTCCTGTGAGCTCCTCCCAAGGCTCCTGAACCTCGGACAGCACCGACCCTGCAGCAGGAACTCAGAAAGGTTTCCTGGTGTGAGAAAAGGGAAATTCCTGAGTTCCTGTGAAGTGTGTGTGAAAGGTGAGCGTTATGTGGACGGTATATAGCAGCATATGACGGGGAACATGAGGCAGATTTTTCCCTTCACACTGTTGAAAGCTCTGCATAGCGTCTCTTCTCTGGCTGTCGGTGTGCAGACGTACATCTCATTCATCTGCACTTTACTGGTAGTTTGAGCAGAATAAAACACAGCAGCTCCTTTGGTAATTATCTTAAAAGACTGGAGAGGTGAAGAACCTGCTGTGCTCAGAAGCATCTCCTCTCCCAGGTTGCTGAGCAGCGGGACGCCGAGTTGTTTAAAGCAGTCCCACTGGGCGTCTCAGAGGAGGCCTTCAATGAGGCGCTGCCAGCGACACTTTCCCCCAACAGCTTAGTGCTCATCAACTATTTAGATATGCACTTAACGCTCCTGTGGAAGCTAACGCTAGCTGCTGTGTGAGGGAGAGGAAGCTCAGCACAACGCTGGAAACATGCTGGACAGTGGAAATCCAGTCCTAGCTTCCTCTACAGAAGGAAAGTAACTAAGTACACGTACTCAAGTACTTTTTTCAACTTCATACTAAATAGTTTAAGTATTTATGTTTTGGCAGATTTTCTATTTTCCCTCTCTCGATATTTCAGGTACCTTCTTACTGTTTATCTGACAGTTACTAGTTACTACAGTAACTAGTAACTACAGTAATACAATAGCTACAATAGTAACTACAACAGTACATCTACATGCATACACAAGATCAGACTATGAAATATCACATTCTTCTTCTTCTTCTTCTTCTTCTTCTTCTTCTTCTTCTTCACCTGCTTTCCCTCTCCACAAATTGTAGATACACTATACTGGCATTAAATAGTGAAATTAAACTTTAATCTTCTTTACAGTGAGTATTTTTTACTTTGGATACTTCAGATATGCTAATACTCGTTGTGTTTTAAAGGACCATACCACCCATTTTGCATGTTTGAGCCTAATTAATTTTCATACATGTAACGTTACTGACAATCATTTCTCAAAGCATATTAAAAATGTTTTTCCTACCTTCCAGACCTCCATTGGTTTCAGTTCATTCTGCTATTAAAATCAACTTGTTGATACTGTAAACGTTCTTGGGATAGGTAATCCATCATCACCAACAAGACGTGTATTCAGGTTTTTTTAGAAGTTATGTAATTTTAGTGTTTAAGCTCAATAAAAAGCGTGGAGTGAATGTATGCCTCCACCGGGGAATATAGTCCCAAAAGAAGACCTGCGTTTATGGAAAAATTTAAAGGACCGTGACTTCATAAGGCTGTGTAACTATTAGCAGGAGAAACATGGATTTTTAAGGTGGGTGTATCACTTGAATATTTGATTTTGAAAGATTAAGAGATTTTGCAAAATATCAGGAAAGCTGAAATACGGTTTTATCCTTTGGGAAATGATTGTCAGTAACTTAACATGTATGAAAACTGAATATATTAGGCTCAAACATGCAAACTGGGTGGTATGGTCCTTTAACTTTTAATTTTCCAGTGTTGTATTGATTGTTTTTGTTCAGCAAAAGATTTGAATACGTGTTGCTGAGTAGTGAGGAGAAGGTGAGCATGGGGTGTTTGTGGTCCCATGGGTGCCTCCCACTTTTCTCTGCACATCCGTCCCCACGCGTGGCGTTACGGCTTTCTCCTCATTCTAAAGAAGTAATCCTCACTTCCCTCTCTGTCTGCTCACATCCTTCCCTTGGTTTCCTCTCTCCCTCAAACAGGCCCTCAGACTCCCTCCCAACCACACACACATACACTTCCACCCCTATACACACAGACACACCTACACCATACCTCCTCCTCTTCCTCCACCTCCTCCTCCCCAGTCCTTCCATCTCCATCGTATCCCCAGACTCCCACAAGCAACTCCATGAGGGGTCACATGATGAATGAGCAGACAGTCAGCAGGACCTGTGTGTGTGTGTGTGTGTGTGTGCGTCTGTGTGTGTGTGTTGGTCAAAGAGTGATGACCACAACTGCCAGAGTGATCACAGTGGGATTCATTACGGCGACAGACAGGGCCGCCTCTAAAACACTGACCGTGCTGTGTGCATGTGTGTGCGTGTGTGTGTGTCTTGACAAGCTTTCCACTAAAATGGCGTCTGAGGACTACACACTGACTGCGATGGAATAAACAGTGCTGTGTGGTGTGTGTGTGTGTGTGCGTGTGCGTCTGTGTGTGTGTGTGGGTTTGATAAATTATTTACATCACTGAGAAAGCAGCGTCGACACTGTTTATGCTCACACCTGCTCTTCTCAGTGCTTAAAAGATGATTTATGTGTTATGGTCACATTGGATTTCAGCAGCTATTGGTCCAGCGTCTTTTGGGACATGAAGCGGTGGTTACAAAGTGCCGCAGGCTCGTTTGGGAGGCGGCACAGCGAGAGGAGAGCAGCATCATATAACTGGACCAGCCAAACNCGCAGGCTCGTTTGGGAGGCGGCACAGCGAGAGGAGAGCAGCATCATATAACTGGACCAGCCAAACTCCTGTCCAGAGAGCTGTTACAGCAGTTTGTTTGCTCTTACACTCAAATGAGTTATGGACACACTGAGGGAGGAGGCTGGCGGCAGCGCCGTGAATCCTGCAGCGTAAGAAGCTCTCATCACCACCAGTCGACACGGCTGAAAGTTAAAGCTCATCTCAACTTCTGGAAAGAGAAAAATCAGGCACAAAACAAGGATACATGTAGTGAAGATAGTTAAGTGTGTGTTGGATCATTAGAAAGCAATGATCCATTACACTTAGAGTATGTTAAAGGACCATACCACCCCGTTTTGCATGTTTGAGCCTAATATAGTGAATTTTCATACATGTTACATTACTGACAATCATTTCCCAAAGGATAAAACCGTATTTCAGCTTTCCTGATATTTTTGCAAAATCTCTTAATCTTTCAAAATCAGATATTCAAGTGATACACCCACCTTAAAAATCCATGTTTCTCCTGCTAATAGATACACAGTCTTAAGGCTCTTTTACACCGAACGCGATTTTAAGTGTGAATAAATCACTTGGAAATTTAAAAACTACAACAGTTAATAAAACTACTGTAAATGTTCTAATAGTAGCCAGGGCCTTTATTTACCTCAACCACAGAGAGAACCCGGCCTTTATAAGATACAGGCTTTTATTGGAGACAGGCCTTTATTTCTAATTAANACAGAGAGAACCCGGCCTTTATAAGATACAGGCTTTTATTGGAGACAGGCCTTTATTTCTAATTAACGATGTATAACTACATGCTTCTTGTCAAACTTTCCCTTTGCTGTGTCATAATTTATTTGTGTCCTTCAGTTGTCCATTAAAAACCCTGGAAATGATGACCGTGGTAAAATCTGTTAAGTCCCTGCAACAGTTATTATGGTAGGTGTGGTGAGATTCAAACCAAAATGAGAGCCTCGTAGCCTGCTAGCAGTGTGTGTCCACCGCTGACAGATGCATCATAATACATTTAAGAAACTAAAATAAAATTTAAAAAAAAAACACCGCTGCTATGGAGAAACATTTCACAGTGTGATCATTCCTCTATCAGTTTTTATAAAGCTTCATTATCATCCATTTTATCCACATTTCCGGGTTGGTGTGTTACAGCGGAGCGTCACTCGCTCCTCACCGGGGAGGAGCTCCATGTNCCACATTTCCGGGTTGGTGTGTTACAGCGGAGCGTCACTCGCTCCTCACCGGGGAGGAGCTCCATGTTTACAGCTTTGTTTCACGCTGAGTCATGGCCGTACCCACCACTGAGGTCACCGAGGTCCTGACCTCGGTATTTTTTCCGAGGTGTATAATAAAAGTCGTGAAATAATCGCCTAAAAATAATTTTACTTTGGTGCGGCAAAGTTATTGTATCATGGCAAAATCACTGACTTGCTCATCTGATCACCATCATTGCTCTGTGTGTGTGTGTGTGTGTGTGTGTGGGTGGGTGTGGTGCAGTNCATCTGATCACCATCATTGCTCTGTGTGTGTGTGTGTGTGTGTGTGTGGGTGGGTGTGGTGCAGTGCATTATCTTGTTTGTTACTACGATATCTTTGCTCAACACACAGAGGTTCTTTACGTAAAGCCTACCTGGATTTTGATCTGCAAATTCAGATTTTTAAAGAAACTCGTGTATAAGCCGACCCCCTGATGTTCCATCAGTTTATTTGTTTAGCAAATTACCTGTTTTTCTGGGTATTATCATAGTATTCCTGTGATTTTCTGAAAATAATCCACATACCGGTAAACATGATATTTATTTCAGCAGCTGATTGACTGATCACGGCTTACTGGCTAACCCTAACCCACAAAATGTGCTGAATAAGATGTTTAGTCAGGAAATGATTTAAACTCTTTTCCATGGGTAGTGGTAATGGGTAGTATTTCTACCCCTGGAAATTTCGTTCTCTGGGATCCAATTTGAATTACTTTTCTTTACGTTCTTTACAGTGGAACCTAAAGGCTGAATTTAACAACACAAACACCTAGCATCATTATAGTGTAATATAGTATTATTGTATAACACACATTTTGCTTGTGTTTATGTACTGTTTGAGACACATTTCTATAATCAAATCCAAAATGATCCAGACTCAAATGGAAAGATGAAATAAAGAAGGTGTATATAATTTTACACTTTTGCAGGAGAGACAGGTGAGAAGTCACAGAGAAAGGGACAGGCAGTGAATACAGAGAGAGAGAGAACAAAGAGTCGAAGACAGAGAGATATGAACAGAATGAATGTAATGCTGAGGACAGAGAGACAGAGGACATGAGACAGAGGGAGCAGGCTATGAAAAGCAGAGACAGATCATTTATGCTACTGACTGACATGGTTTTAAAGCTAGTGTTATTAAATTTTATCTCTCCAAACGTCTTAAAATGCACATATTTAGATCAGGGAAATCACAATTTTATTTGGGGGGAGGGGGGGAGAGACAGAGAGAGAGAGAGAGAGAGAGAGAGAGAGAGAGAGAAATTCATTCAAACGATTTAGTAAGTCATTTTTCCTCTCCTCTATGAGCCTCCCAGGCTCCATAGTTAGCATTAGCAGCAGCAGAATATGCTAATATTATTTGCCTGGACCAGTAACAGACATAAACCAGCCCAGCTTTTATTGGGGACCAACCATTATTTGAATACTGGCTTTTAATAGAGAATTTACGGTATACACATACTAGGTGAAAGTTTACATTGTGAAAATGCAGCAATTATTTTATTCACCCCAAGGTCGATTGTTTTTCCTTCAGTCACCTGTGGCAAGAGAGAGTCAGCCAATCAAAACTGTTATCACATCACATTTTATGTTGATTCAGCGCGCATCTGAGCAGTTTTATTGTAGGCGCAGCCTGTGCTTAAAGGCCCGGTCCATCCACTGCACTCAGTCCGTGCACCTGCCAGGCGTGTGCGCCTTTACACATGGACTGTATAATAAAACTGCGCTCAGATATGAGTTGTTCTGGATCGACTGGCTCCCTGAAATTTGTCCTCTGCCTCCTCAGATGTGGAGCTGCATCTTCAGGACGTGTTCAAACTGGCCCACTGACATCCTGAAATCTGGTCTGAAGTGTCATGGTAAAGTTTCAGCTCCTGTATCAGACATGTCAAACTCCCCGTGTTTTGTCCTTCTCTCCAGAATCAGATGAATGCACAAATGTTTTCTCTTCTTTTCTGTCAAAAGGATCAACACCAAATCATCACTGGATGAGGCTGAATCTATCTTGATGACCTGTCACGCCGCAAAACTTTCTGGACGAGCAGTCATAAATTTGCATTGCAACAGGTGTAAATAGTTTTGATGTTTTGTGGTGCAAATATTCACATATTAATACCGTTTATTCATGTCGTGCCTGGTGTAAAACAGCCTTATGAAGTCACGGTCCTTTAAATTTTTCCATAAACGCAGGTCTTCTTTTGGGACTATATTCCCCGGTGGAGGCATACATTCACTCCATGCTTTTTACTGAGCTTAAACACTAAAATTACATAACTTCTAAAAAACAAAAACCTGAATACAGTCTGAATATAGTCTTGTTGGTGATGATGGATTACCTATCCCAAGAACGTTTCAAGTATCAACAAGTTGATTTTAATAGCAGAATGAACTGAAACCAATGGAGGTCTGGAAGGTAGGAAAAACATTTTTAATTCACCGTTCCAGTAGTATTTGGGAAATGATTGTCAGTAACGTTATGTGTATGAAAATTGAAATATATTAGCCTCAAACATGCAAAATGGCTGGTATGGTCCTTTAACTCACTGTTCCTGCGTATACTCAGGAACGGTGAGTTAAAGGGTACCACCAGTATCACCAGTATCAAATACTGTATATTTGATACTGGTGATCATTAGTGAAAAGCTGCTAGCACAGATGTGATGTGGACGTGGAAGGATCTGAAATTGACCTTCAGCATTTCCTGGAATTCACGGTTCTCACACTTTTGTAATGACCACACACTTCAACGCCAGGATCTCCTTTACTGATTTATCGGTTTCATAGATTTTTCCACTTCATGTGACAGGACGTCCCTCAGAGCCAGAGCACGGACCATCTCCTACCAGGAATTGGCAACCATTCCACGGTTTTTTAAAGCCTCACTGAGGAATCTCACCTACCACTACTTTGAAGGAGATCAGTGACTGCAAAGTAGTGATAGGTGAGAGTGTAGCCAGACAGCATAGGATGGTGG
>VXCM01008881.1:0-10078 GCA_014773175.1 Lucifuga dentata
TATTATGTATGGAAAATGTCTATCTGGAAAACTTGTTAGAAAAAAAAAAAAAGTGGAGAATTTAAGTTACAATTCAAACTGCCCGTTTTGACACCAGAGGAAATCAACATCAACATGTGCAGCTCTTTCACCTGAGATGCTAATAAAGCTAAGCTAACGTAAGGCGAGCTTTATGAATGAGCTCAGTTATCGTGGCACTTCTTTAGTGTAACGCTGTGTAGTAACTGTTTTTTTTTTTTTTTTTTTTNTTTTTTTTTTTTTTTTTTATTGGTTTGAACTGTGTCAGCATTTCTCTACAACTGATTTCTGCTTCAGGTTTGTGTATGTGGTTCACTGTCCTGACGGTCCGGGTCTAGACATGCCATTTCTGATCGACTACTCTGGAGTTTACTTCAGAAGGGAAGGCTTAGGAGGAAACTACATCGCTGGTTCATCACCTGAAGAGGTCTGTAATGAGGTTTCACTGACTCTTACACATATGAAGGAACACATAGTATAGAACTTGTTTCTGTTGCGTGTCCTCAGGCGGAGGAGCCGGATACCAGCAACTTAGAGGTAGACCACCAGTTCTTTGAAGACAAAGTTTGGCCCCACATGTGTCATCGTGTTCCTGCTTTTGAGAGCCTCAAGGTAAAGTTCTGTATGTTGCTTTTATGTTGTTTGCTTGCTAAGTCAACAAAGCTGCCAGAACAAATGTCTTAGCTCTGTCATCGACAAGTTGAACTCTGAACATGGATGCTATCTGTGAAAAGCGCTTGTTATTTTAAAGAAAGATGAATTCTTTTAATGTATGTAAAGTTGTTATGATTCTGTTTAATTGAATCTGTTTTAAAGGACCATACCACCCATTTTGCATGTTTGAGCCTAATATATTCTATTTTCATACACATAACGTTACTGACAATCATTTCCNCCATTTTGCATGTTTGAGCCTAATATATTCTATTTTCATACACATAACGTTACTGACAATCATTTCCCAAAGCATAGTACTAGAACGTGAATTAAAAATGTTTTTCCTACCTTCCAGACCTCCATTGGTTTCAGTTCATTCTGGTACACTATTAAAATCAGCTTGTTGATACTGTAAACGTTCTTGGGATAGGTAATCCATCATCACCAACAAGACGTGTATTCAGGTTTTTTTAGAAGTTATGTAATTTTAGTGTTTAAGCTCAATAAAAAGCGTGGAGTGAATGTATGCCTCCACCGGGGAATATAGTCCCAAAAGAAGACCTGCGTTTATGGAAAAATTTAAAGGACCGTGACTTCATAAGGCTGTGTAACTATTAGCAGGAGAAACATGGATTTTTAAGGTGGGTGTATCACTTGAATATTTGATTTTGAAAGATTAAGAGATTTAGCAAAATATCAGGAAAGCTGAAATACGGTTTTATCCTTTGGGAAATGATTGTCAGTAACATAACATGTATGAAAAGTGAATGTATGTGGCTCAAACATGCAAAATGGGTGGTATGGTCCTTTAACTAATTGCATTGTGGCTTGGTTTAGCTGCATCAACTTATCCAGCAAAGACTGACAAAGCTTGTCAGAACAGCTTCTGTAAAACTCTTTAATAAGCGTGTTATCAGTAACATTCTGTCCTGATCGCTTTCTGAGGAGTTTGATCGGCTCCTTTCAGGATGCCCAAAACGAGAACTCGGCGAGCCAGAGTTTCTTTTATTCCCGTTGCTGTTGACAGGTTAAACTTATTGCGTTAGCTCACTTTGTTGGTATTTTAATATTTTTAGGAACACTTTTTATGATTTATTGGATTTTTATCTGTAAGTTATTGGATATTTCATTCTTATATTGTGTTTTATTCTGACATTTTTAAATTCTTGCTATGGGGATCTACATCTTTTTGGTCTTCGGTTGTCCTATTTCATTACTTTGCTTTATGTTTTTGCATTGTTTGTTATATTTTATGTCTGATTGATTAAATGTGACAGTGCCTATGCAAAGTAAATTTCCTTTTAGGACATTTAATAAACGTTGAATCTTTAGAAGAACGAGGTAAAAATACTGAATTATATCCCTGCTGAAGTGCTAATTGTTGTATTTTTAGCCGTTGCATATGAAATTTCTCTTTTCTCCTCTTAGGTTACTAGTGCCTGGGCAGGTTTCTATGACTACAACACCTTTGACCAAAACGGCATCATCGGTATTCACCCCACCGTCAACAACATGTACTTTGCCACCGGTTTCAGCGGCCATGGCCTGCAGCATTCCCCCGCCGTGGGTCGGGCCGTGGCCGAACTCATCCTGGATGGAAACTTTCAAACTCTGGACTTGAGCGGCCTCAGTTTCAGACGCATTTTTACCCAGGAGCCCATGCTGGAGAGGAACATCGTGTAGAAGAGTGGCAGCAAGGATGCACTCCACATAAAGTGAGTGTGTGGTGACATGAATCCACAGACTGTGGAAATGCTGACTATTGAGAACAATACTCACTTTGACTTCATCACTTCAACTCTGGATGGTTTGTTACCGCCGTGCAGTATGTCTGCTGCATTATTTAAACAGCAGCGACAACTTGTGTATGTATTGTATGTGCCTTTTATCCCACCCTAACCCCTGCACCCAACCCAGTGGGGTNGGGGGGGGGGGGGGGTGGGGTGGGATAAAATGAAAGCTTACCATCTAATTCAGTCCTATGCAACAGCCAGGGAATATAATGATCAGTTTTTGTAAGGACTGTCAGGTATTATTTAAACTTTAATGTCACATTTGCCTTCAACAAATATGACTTTTAAAAATATTATTTTTATTGGCCATTATATTGGATTTTATTAATAATGAACATTTTTGCAGAAAAAGATGTGTTCAAATTCAAAAATACTTTATTGTCCTTTGAGTTCACACAAAAAGGAAATTTCTCTTTGGCATTGGCTCTTACCCAAGAACTCACCCATAAAAAACACATAACACACAAACAGATTTGAGAAAATATTGCACATCTCTGGGAAAACAGTAATTGCAGATATGAAATTTAAAATGTACAGATTAAAAAGTTTAAAAAATAGGAGTGGGAAATTAAGAGTTTAGTTAAAACAGTTCTATTAATGGTTGACAGCTGTTGGAATGAATGACTTCTTATAGAAGTTTTTAGAACTAGAGGAACCTTCAGTCTGCAACCTGATGGAAGAAGTTGAGATTCTGAGTAGAGTGGGTGTGTGAAATACTGATAGATGTTGTTATTGTGTGTGTCTGTGTAAACTGTGCAGCAAATGGAGCCGACTGAATAGTTTGAAGGCAAAATCAGGCAAGTTAAAGTAGTTACAATCATCCACTCTGCATGGATATGTCAGTCTATCGCTGTCTACATCAACAGCAATTAATCTGTCTTTAACACACAAATTAACAGATAGTTTTAAGATTTATACCAGGTGATAAACCAGTGCTGTTTTTTCCTTCAGTGTGAAAAGTTTTCATAGGTTTTTCACATCTCTAATCTAGAGGCTTGATCGGTGTTCTGTACCTTTAAGTACATGATTTAAAGAAGGAACCATGAATATATTTGCTCAGTATCTACTGTGAAATAGATGTTTAAAAATTAACTTCACCAAAGAGGTTATGTAGCCATGTTTGTGGATGTTCTCTTTATTTAGCAGGATTACTTAAAAATTTTTTGACAAATCCTGGTGGAAGGTTGGGGCATTGCACAGGGAAGAAGGCAAAAGTTCCAAAAGTTTGAAACGTTTCTATTTATTTTGAAAGTCTGCTGCCTCCACATCAGCATCTACTGGCAGAAGCCTCAGCCATGAAGTGCTAAATGCTCCTTTTCCCCTATATATATGCATGTGTATGTATGTATATATATATATATATACACACACACACAATGTGATACAAAGCAGCCAGCAAGCTAGCCAGCAGGAAAATGTTTGTGTTGCTTAGCAACAGTCCAGCTGCAGAACTATTTGTCTTGGCAGAGCCAAATAAATGATTAAATAAATAAACAAATAATAATCTGTTGTCTTAGTACTTTTAACTAATAAATGGCGCTTGTAGAACTGTTGTATAAAAGCAATATCACACTCGAGGTCATGCTGTTTTACTGTTATATCAGCATGGCTGTGATTATCTTACATACACACAAACACACACACACACACACACACACACAGGTTTTGATGAGGAAGGGGCCAATAAAAGTTGATTCTCATGGTCAAAGGATCACACATTAAATATACACTCAGTACATACATGTCAACACAGCTTTGAAAATAGGGGAGATTTTCTGGGACACGACCCACCTCCACCCCCCCATTTCTTCAAAATTCTTCCTGAAAACTAATTAGTTATATTTATTTTATATATTTTTGTCATTTCCTGTGCAATAAATTGTAAAACAATGTTTTGATGATTTTTTTTTAAATCTCAAACTTCTGGTCTGTAGTGTATTATACTTATTACCATTACCAAAATAATCAACCTCATTTCTAAACCTATGCATCATTAACATAACGGGTGTTCATTTAATGTTCATTTAATTTAATGAATGGAAAAATAGTAGTTTGCTTTTAAATGCATGTGCAGAATCTATATGTTATGTTCTTTCAGGTTTGCCACATCAGTTTGAAAATGTCAGGTTTCAATGAAAAGATATTAGGTTGTTGATTGCAGAAGGTAATGCAGTTATGAGAAAAATAAATCAAAACCAAATAAAAATTTTAATTTAAAAATATATATTATTTCAGAGTTTCAAGTAATTGCAGTGGCAAGAAAAAGTATGTGAACCCTTTGAAATTTCCTAGTTTTCTGCATGAATTGGTCATAAAATGTGATCTGATCTGCATCTAAATCACAAGTATAGACAAACAATGTGCATAAGCTAATACCACACAAACAAGTATAATACTTCATGTCTTTATTGAACACAGCCATTAAACATTCACAGTGCTGCTGGAAAACGTAAATGAACCCTGGATTTAATAACTGAATGAACCTCCTTTGGCAGCAATAACCTCAACCAAGCACTTCCAGTAGCTGCTGATCAGACCTGCACAATGTTGAGGAGGAATTTTGGACCATTCTTCCTTACAGAACTGCTTCAGCTCAGCCATATTCTTAGGATGTCTGGTGTGAATGGCTCTCTTGAGGTCATTCCACAGCATCTGTATTGGATTCAGGTCTGGGCTCTGACTGGGCCACTCCAAAAGGTGAATTTTCTTGTTTTGAAGATTTACTTCAATGTTTAGGGTCACTGTCCTGCTGCATCACTCAACTTCTACTGAGCTTCAGCTGGTGGACAGCCACCCTGACATTATCCTGTAGGATACCTTGATAAACTTGGGAATTCATTTTCCCCTTGATGATGGCAAGTGGTCCAGGCCCTGAGGCAGCAAAGCAGCCCCAAATCATGATGCTCCCTCCACCGTACTTCTCCATGGGGATGTTCTCATGTTGGTATGCGGTGCCCTTTTTACGCCATACGTAGTGCTGCGTGTTCTTCCCCAACAATTCAACCTTAGTTTCATCAGTCCACAAAACATTTTCCCAGTAGCATTGTGGAGTATCAAGGTGCTCTTTGGCAAACTTCAGGTGTGCAGTGATTGTTTTTTTTTTTTTTTTTTTTTGGAAAGCAGTGGCTTCCTCCATGGTGTCCTGCCATGGACACCATGCCTGTTCAGTCTTTGGCATGGTTCTTCGGTGGTTCTTCAATCTTTGGTAGACTCATGAACAGAGATGTTAACCTGTTCCAGTGATTCCTTCAAGCCTTTAGCTGTTACTCTAGGGTTCTGTTTTACCTCACTGAGTATTCTGCGTTGTGCCTTTGGAGTCAACTTGGCTGGGCACCCACTTCTAGGGAGAGTAGCCACAGTACTAAATCGTCTCCATTTGTGGACAATTTGTCTAACTGTGGACTGGTGAATACCTAAAGTCTTTGAGATTACTTTGTGACCCCTTCCAGTCTTATGCAAATCAACAATTCTTGATCGAAGGTCTTCGGAGATCTCTTTTTTTGCAAGGCATGGTTCACATGAGCAGATGCTTCTTGTGAATAGTAAACTCAAAAAGTTTGAAAGTTTTTTATAAGGCAAAGTAGCCTCGACACCTGGCTCAAATCTCGTTTCATTGATTGGACTTCAGGTTTGCTACTGACTCAAATTAACTCTTTTTGGAGTCATTAGCCTAAGGGTTCACTTACTTTTTCCAGCAGCACTGTGAATGTTTAATGGCTGTGTTCAGTAAAGACATGAAATATTATAATTGTTTGTGTGGTATTAGGTTAAGCACATTTTGTTTGTCTATACTTGTGATTTAGGTGCAGATCAGATCACATTGTATATGACCAGTTCATGCAGAAAACTAGGAAATTTCAAAGGGTTCACATACTTTTTCTTGCCACTGTACATGACTGTTAAATTTTTAAAAATGTGAAAATGTTTTAGCTTTCTTAATGGTCTTGACGTTTTCAGACCGTTGCAGTAATGAGATTTTTAAGGACTTGTTTTGGAAAATATGTTCAAAAAGGTGTTAAATTGTCAGTAAATGTTTTTAAATTAACACTCACAAACACTTCAGACCTCATTAATAATGCCTAAAAAGGAAATTTATTGATGCAAGCCACTTCCACAATTTCATGTTTGAAATCTTTGAAACCAGGATTTTGTGAGAATCGCCCGCTCTTAGCAACAAGAAACCACAACAGCACTGCAGCAAAAACTCTGTATTTCAGTTATAATTGATGATATTAATATTAAGATGCATGACTGGTCAAATCAGAATGCATGCTGCTCATACTGGATGAACTTTAGCTCTTTTCCATAGAGTTAGTTTGATGTCCAACATATTGATCCTTCACTGACTTTTTAATCAATTTGTCATAAAGCTGTTTGATGTACAGGATATTGTGAGAAATTTCACATTACAGGCTGCTGAGCTGTGACTGCCCCCTGCTGGAATTGAAAAGAGGTACAACTTTATGGTTTATGCAAAGAGAAATTTTACCCTTAAAGGATCATACCGGTAATTCTGCATGTTTGAGCCAATATATACAATCCACATACATGTTATGTCACTGACAACCATTTCCCAAAATATACTACTTTGTGGTATATTTTAGAATTGTTTTTCCTACCTCCCAGGCTGCCATTGGTTTTAGCTCATTCCAGTACACTGTTAAAATCAACTTGTAGAGACTTGAAATTGAGATCCATAATCCATCACAGCGAACAACACATCTATTAGGGTTTTTTGTTGTAACTTTATTTAACTGATCCACCATGGAGCTGCATGGAAGACAATGTATTTCTCCACCAGGGAAATAGTCCCAAGAAGACGGCTTTTACAGAGAAATTAAAACAACTTACCTTCTACAGTCATGCATAAGTGTTAGCAGGAAAAATAACAGGAAAACTTAAATACGGTTTTATGTTTTGGAAATTGGTGGTCAGTAATGTAACTATATGCAGGTATAACATATATATTGGGCTCAAACATGCACAGTCAGAGTATGGTCTTTTAAATGTTTCACATCTGCAGAAATTCAACATTGTTCATATAAAATCAGCAAAATCCACCACAGCATTTTTAACTTTTCTAGTGATTGTGATAATAAATGGTAAATCAAGAATATCTAGACTCCTTGCTCTGTGTGATCAAGATTATTTTGTTAAATATAATCAATTAAGATGAACATCTGAAATTATTCCACTCTAATTAACATGGTTAACAGCACAAAAATGATAGAAACCATGATCATATGTTCTTTTTGGGAGATAAATGGACTGATTTTTGTTAATAAGTATTTCAGATGATCATTAAATGGAGGAGATATGTAGGAGGAATTTAAAATAATGCGCCAAAAATAATAATCAGCCAATCAGAAACCACATCAGGTTTTCACTGATTGCTGTAACAAAAACAATGAGGACATAAAAATATATTATGTTATTAGGCCCTCAGAACTAATTAGTTTGTGACAGAACGATGAAAATCACACAAAAACAATGGCAAAGTAAGATGAGATTAATTCTGGTTTGTCATGATTTAATTTACCAAACTGTTATTAAAGTAGACAGGAATTTAATTAAATACTTAAAAAAAAAAATCTAGAATAAAGTGGAAACATGAACACGGTTTGCTTTATAAACTAGTTTTTCATTTTATAAATAATGATCTGAAATAAGAATATAATAAAACAAACATATAATGAAATATATGAAATACACAAAGTAATAATGCACCCAAACTTTTAATCTGAACACAATGGCAGCATAATTACCAGTAATATTTATCTTAATGTTGAGGATCAGCTGTTTTGTGATTATTAATATGACGAGGAATGTAAACGTAAAGAGTAAAGACTTAACATTGACTTTGCTGCGTTTTTAAAACATGTTATCCTGTTGAGCGTTCTAATATTAAATGATATTACTCTACATTTGGGAGGAAGAAAGAATTGCAGTCAATTTACCATTATAATATTTGACTAACGAGACAAACATTTAACAAAAATTCCACATATGCTAACACTAAGGTCAATTAACACATGCTAAGGCTAAGGTCAATTAACACATGCTAACACTAAGGTCAATTAACACATGCTAAAGCTAAGGTCAATTAACACATGCTAACACTAAGGCCAATTAACACATGCTAAAGCTAAGGTCAATTAACACATGCTAAAGCTAAGATCAATTAACACAGCTAAAGCTAAGATTCAATTAGCACATGCTAACACTAAGGTCAATTAACACATGCTAAAGCTAAGGTCAATTAACACATGCTAAAGCTAAGGTCAATTAACACATGCTAAAGCTAAGATCAATTAACACATGCTAACACAAAGGTCAATTAACACATGCTAAAGCTAAGGTCAATTAACACATGCTAAAGCTAAGGTCAATTAACACATGCTAACACTAAGGTCAATTAACACATGCTAAAGCTAAGGTCAATTAACGCATGCTAATGATAAGGTCATTTAACTAGTAGCTACCCTTAATCAACATTACCATGTGAATTTTTCAGTAGCTAGCAAAATGTTCCCCAGTTCAATATTCTGTTAACACACACATTAAGTGTGTGTTAACAGAATAACCTTAACCTATGGTGCTACATATACATCAATGATGTCGCACATATCTGGCTTATATGAAAGGGCAGCAAGAAAAAAGAACTTTCTCAAAAAGATCCATCTGGAGTCCTGTACTTTTTGGCAAACTTCGGTCAGGACTAAATATTTTAGCTGGTAACAACTCAGATTTACTGGACCTGCTGGTCTTCACTAGTGTATAATATTTAATGTATTTATTGTATAAACGTGTGTATATGAATATAAATTTATATCTATCTGTCCCTCCCCCCCACCCCACCCACACCCACATCAGAAATTGCATCATGGTTTGGTTGCCATGACAACTATTAGATTAATTATTATCAAGCCTTCAGATCTCATTCTTTGCTGAGATAGCCATGAATACAGAGTGTTTTATATCGCGTCCCGAGAAACGAACAAGGAACACAAAAATAATGTCAGAGTAAGTGTCTGGTAACCTTGTTATTCTTATTAATCAGCTGATTATTAATATGATTAGGATGATAAAAGGCCATGTAGAGAGAGAGAGACACATTGCATATATCTTTTACCTTACTCATCCACACAGTAAAACACGTCCAGCCCACACAAGTTCACTGTTTTGATCACTTTTATTAATCAGCCTGTGATGCTGCACCTCCATAGGAACTCCTGTGACCCACATCTCTTTGAAACAATCAATTATCAATACTTTTTATGCAGATAACATACCAGGGTCTTCATTGTGTTTGTAGGTTTTTGTGCTTAAAGCTGAATGCCTGTTTTTGTTTTCTGACTTTTTTTTTTAACTCTTTAGGATGAGTTCTGCTCCCGCCAGAAAGCGGAAACTCCGTCTTGAGTCAGAACCGCCGGCAAAGAGGATGAAAGTCAGCACAGCTAAAGAACAGGACAGCAGGACCCTCCAGGCCTTGTGGGCTTGGAGGGTCAGTGTGATGCTGCCCATATGGGGTTCCATGTGGGCAGCAGCCAATCAGAGGCCTCGTTCTCCCAGGCCTGAGCTGTCAGCCAAGAGGGTCAGAGCTGATCAGG
>VXCM01008883.1:0-15337 GCA_014773175.1 Lucifuga dentata
AAACATGAGGGTAAGGGAAAATACGGGACAAATGGGAAAAGGGAGAGAAAACCAGATCATGACAGAGGGGAAACAACGAAAAGCATAATATGCGCCCTTTAACTTGTCCTGGAGGTTTATGCTTGTAGCCTGTAAAAGAGTTTTTAAGTGCAGAACATTTTAATGCTCTTGGATTCTCATGAGTAAATGGCTGTACTGTAAATAATAGTTTCTGCTGGCAGACTCGGCACTAAAGTCAGCTTGATCGTTTACAGGCAAACCCTGCTTACACAAAGGTGTGCAGATAGACCTGCACTTAGCGCACACAGCACACAGGAGTTTAGAAATGCGGGGGTCATGAGTTGCTGTCCACAGCCCAGATCTCCTGTGGAAATGTTCACAGACTGAGGTATAAATGTGGATCCTTAGCAATCCCCCCCAAAAAAAGAAAAGGCAGTGAGAGCCCGAGGCTGACTCGTGTTCCACTTAGTCTCTAAAGCACAAGATTAGAACAATTCCTCACGTCCGTTTCTTTTTAAATTTTATTTACACTATTAACATACAAAAGCATTGAATTATTCAGTTTGATTTATGTTGATATTGTAGATGTTTGATTGGTATTCTGTGTTTCTGTGCTGCAGCTGTGTAATTGTGCTGCTGTCTTGGCCAGATCGCTCTTGGAAATGAGATTTTGAATCTCAGTAAGTTTGATCTGGTTACGTAATGGTTAAATAAAAATTTAAAAAAAGAAAATTAAAAACACACCCACAAGTTCCATGTAATATACAGACACGTAACATTGTCCATATGATCCACATAACATGGTTAGAAAACCCAGCAAACACACACCCAGCCTCTCTGTACTGTTTCATGCTGCGTTCACAGACCTCGGAACTCAGATTTTTCTGACTTCCTACTTGGAAAAATGCGTTGGAATGGCATTTGAAGTCGGAGCTCTGGCTGGGAGACTAGGACAAAATTATCTACTCTGACTTACCGAGTATGACGTCACTCAACATGGCAGTGCCGTGGAAGCGAGTTTATGAATAGAAATGATCAGCTAAAAGGCGAATAAAGTATTTTTTCTTGCGTGAAATTGAAAGAAAAAGGTCAGAATATATCACCATGGCAACTATCTATTTTGTATAATAACTGTTTGCCATTGATACATAAGTGTAAATAATTTCAGAATATTACTTCTCTGCACAAAGTTTAATACCCACTGTGATTAATATCATTGTAAAACAACACAACCAAACAGTCCTGTAGTCTAACTTTACTTTAGTTAGCATTTATTACTAAGTTTAATTAATTTTACAGTATTTATTGGTGTTCAGCTTTGCTTTATTGATTACATTTGGCTGAAACGGTTTGAGGTTGGAAGTTGGAGCTTCCAACTGGGAAAAATTCGACTTCCAAGGTCTGTGAACGCAGCANTTGAGGTTGGAAGTTGGAGCTTCCAACTGGGAAAAATTCGACTTCCAAGGTCTGTGAACGCAGCATTATATATGCCATACAAGCCCTGCCCCTTTCTCTTAAAGGGACATGAACCAATTAGGCTTATTATCTGTATGCATTTATCCACATATCAAAAGTAAATGAAGGTAAATTATCATTCTCATAACACAAATCTGTAATTTGTAATCTGTAAAAGGAAGCACATTCAGCTCTTGAACTGGACATAATCAACATTTCTGAATTAGCTGAATAAAGTCTGCGAGTTACAACAATAGTAGAACTCTTTTCAGGGGGACCTGAGTACTTTGCATACATGTAAACATGATGGCTTCCTCTCATATCTTGTATTTGTTAAAACGTTACTTGTGCATGTATGCTAACATGAATTTCTATGAAGAAAGTATTTTATATTTAATGCGTCTGGTTTTGTCTGATGGTAGCTTCAGTTGCTCTCTTTCCCATCGTTTATTTCAGCGTCTGCACTGAGAACAGTTCGCATGAGGCTGGTGGTGTCACAGCTAGTTTGCTGTAAGTGCAGCGCATCAGTTATACTTATGTTTAGTTTGTATTACTTTTTTATGATGTGTTTATTTCTGCGTTTGACGTATCCAGTGCTAGTTTAGGAAGCTGGGTGATATATCACGGGTGCAGGTGGCGACAGCAGCTCTAATAGCCTTCTGATGAATGTTGAGCTGCTCATGAAGAGACTGGATGCCCCCTTAATGCCAGGAGGATGACTGGAAGGGTATAACATGCATGACTCAGTGCGTGCATGTGTGTGTGTGTGTGTGTGTGTGTGTGTGTGCTGGAGAGGAGTGGGATAAAATAGCTTGCAGGACCCCGTTTGTGTGTGTTCATGTGCTGATGCCAGGACTGGGTGACCTCAGGGACCGTATGATGTCAACAGAAGTAAGAGGGACTGTGTGCACACGCGTGTGTGTGTGTGTGTGTAACCTGTTTCACAACAGTAACGGGCCCGGTTGTGTTGAAACAGAGTGTATCTTTTCCAGCAGGACTGCCCATATCACTTCCAGTAAGCCATCAGAAAACATGCCGTCACGTGGGATAGAGGAACAACACGTTCACCAGCTTCTCTCCGTTATAAATAGATAACTTCATTGAACATTTGGTTTTTTGAACGCTGCTTTATTCACAGTCACACAGTTACACCACAGCTGCTTTGGTTAAACAGATGCACTCTCCTGTTACACAATGGAGTCGCATTTCGGTGGCTAGAATTTATTCATTTTCTGTTGTTTTCTGCCCATAAATCCCACTAGCGCTGATATATTTGTTGATTGATTAATCAATCAACAGGAAATCAGTAAGTGACAATTTTTACAAGTTTTTCACACTTATTTATCGATTCAAAATACCGAACTTTTCTCACTTACAGCCTCTCAAATTGTCAAATTTAGCTTTCTTTTCTGCATTGTGGTGCTGCGGTTAGCACTGTCTTTCTTTCTTTCTTTCTTTCTTTNTTTAGCTTTCTTTTCTGCATTGTGGTGCTGCGGTTAGCACTGTCTTTCTTTCTTTCTTTCTTTCTTTCTTTGGTGTTTGTATTTTCTTCTCATGTCTGGGTTTTCTCTCTAGTTTCCTCCATCAAAAACTTGTATATGAGGTTAATGCTTCTGCCATCGCCTTTAACCGTGGGTCGCGTCTGTAATCCTAGACATAAAATTAAATAGAATATTTTGGGTTTTTCAATTGTTGGTCAGACATAGTAAATAAAAATGTGTCATTTTTGGTTCTGGTAACTTGCATTTGACATTTGTATTTTCTCAGTTAAAATGAAATCACTCAACCAAAGTTTTAATTGGAGACATTTTGCTGTTTATCTGAAAGGCTTCTTATTGGTTAAATCTAACCTTCACAGATAATTTGTCATTATTTGTTCCGGTTAATAATGATTAATTGAATAAAAAATATAATTAGTTACGGCTCAACATAATTCATCTTGGCAACTTGGGTAGAAAATCTCAGTTTTCTGCAATCAATCATGCTTTTCATTCTTGATTTTGATATTTGTGAACTTAAAGTCACCAAACATCTGTTAGGCGCTACTGAGGTTTTTGTAAGACTATAATATTGTTGCCGCCATATTTATGGGGAATAATGAGTTAAATATTAGACTTTTGAACTTATTTGGCTTCAAACCACTTGTATTACGATGGTCCTATACATTAAGGCTAAATACAACGGCAAAATGCTGCTGTTGAATTATGGGTTTTCTGTGTGTTTAAAAGGTACTATGACCTTCTGTGCAGTTTCAGTTGTCATGAGGTTTTGTAATTTGTGCAGAACTACAGATTAATTCTCAAGCCTTGAGAGCCAAAAAAAGGAATCATTTTAAATCCATCCTCACTAGATTTCACCTCTGACTTGCACTTTAGTGTATTTCTCAGTTAAAATGACATGCACGACCTATTATATGTGAGTTGTTTAACTCTAAAAAAGCCATTATGGTCTTCTTTGATTTATCACTCCTTAGATTTAATTTAAGTCATATGCTCACGGACTACTGAGGAAAAGAGAGAGAGAAAGAACAAGAGAGAGAGAAAGAGAGAGACTTCAATCTGCCTTTTACTGCTAAAAATAACATGCTGCCATTGGCTGTAAGAGGCCTGTTAAGTCTACAGCTGATATAACTGAGCGTGTGTGATATACAGCTTTACTATAAATACTTCTGAATGTGTGGTGAACATTTATGGACGACTGGAGGTGCTGAAGGAGAGTGAGACCTTCAAAAAAAAAAAAAAAAANAAAAAAAAAAAAAAAAAGAGGGAGGACAGAGAGGACAGACATACTTCCAAAGATGATGAAAATTGACATTATGGATGCTGCTTTGGAAGAATTTGGGAGTTATGAGGAAAGAGAGAGAGAGAGAGAGAGAGATTGAAGTGCTGACAGGAGATAAGATATGAAGCTATAAGTAGCCATGAGTTTTTTTTTTTATTGTTGCTTTAAGTTGAAAATAACTTGGCGAGCGGCTGTAAAGGTCTGGGAAATTTCTTTCTTGGCTTAGAGAGAAGAGCGTACATTAACCTCAGCATAGATATAAAACCACCACTTCTATATCGCTAACGTTTACTCTTTCTGTCATGTTTACAGCGATGAAGATCATTTTATCATCTAAATGTTCAGCATATTCACATTTGGTTGTTGCTGAATAAAAAGTATTAATTTTCTCCTTGGTGTCCTTGTATTTTAGTTCTGAAATAAAACATATACCAGAATGCAAGGACTGTAAGATTATGAAATTCACCAGAAATTACAAGTTTACCCTGAATTTCAGGGTCCATTTTAATTTTGTTGTGAATAACTGGACAAATGTTAAGAACAGCCAACAACATTGGCAAAATTGAAGATATTTAGATTTTGATACCCCAGGGATGTTGAGATTAGCAATTTTACTATTTACTACTTTACTCCTTTTATAATTGCACTTATAAAACATTACGGTTTCTAAATTCTTGTGATTTAGAAAACGGAAGAAAGAAGTGTTTGGTCTGGATAAAAAGTAAACTGAGTATTTTTTTCAGCGTGCTCCGGAAACTCCTGTTGTTTCTCGTATCTTGCGCGTACTTTCAATGTAGCATGAAGGAGGGATTCCACATCCAATTCTTATAATCACATTTTTTTTTTAAAAACGCATTAAATCAGAGTGTTGAGCATTTGGGGTATTTTAAAATGACCACAGTGTGGTTGAGGAAGATGGATATCCAGTTTGCAAAGCTACTGACGAAAAGTCGTGGCTAAAGGCCATCAAGCTTGTTTGCCAAAGTCAAGGTAAAATGCTTCGATAGCTAGATTTAGCTAGGTGCTAGGTCTGGGTAGGAGATAAGTTTGGCTATGTGCTAGGTTTGAGATAAGTTTGACTAGGACAGAGGTTGGCAACCTGCGGCTCAGGAGCCGCATGCGGCTCTTTTGCTCATCTCCAGTGACTCCTTGTGGCTTTGACAAAAGATTAGCTATATGGAAATGACCAACGGTTATTTTCTAAACATTTTAATTTTCATTTATTATTGTTGTAAGTGATTATTATATTCTATGATTTTAAAAATGTGTAGCCAATTAAAATTAAATTAACCAATTGAAAAGAGGCGCCTGGCGGGAGACGTCCTCGCTACAAGCCGATTTAGACACAGCTGATTACTGTAAGTAACATTAGCTAACATTAAGTTTTCCGGACTCCTCTTCCTTGTCTGAATCGCATTGATGAAGGTAAGAAAAGCTTTACAAATGAGCTATAATTATCACGCCGCTTATTTAGCATATTTAGCTTATTTAGCTGTGTAATTATGGTGACTTTTTTTCTTTTAAGAATCTCACCCATTATGTGTTTTCAGTGCAGTGTTATCAAAAAGCATTCTGGGAAATGCAGGAAATCCCTAAGAAAACATATTCACAGGAAAACGGAAACAAAAGAAAAACACGACAAGATTTCATTTTAGAACAACTTGGAATTCATCATGCCTTGCAGATTGATGAAGCTAGCGCCAGTCCTTTAACCGATAAAAATTTCCATCCTGGTGTAGAACGCCTTGTTACCAGCTGGGATGCGACAGAAGGACCAGACGAAGAAAGCTCCTACAGGAACGTTCCAGAGAGACAACCTGCTGGCTCATCTGGAGAAACAGGCCAAAGAGCATCCTGACAAAGAAGACCTGGTCCCCTTCACCGGGGAGAAGAGAGGTAAGAACCTCAGCCTCCCACCAAAGTGTTTGTATATCTAACTAAAATTAGTTAAGTATGTTTTCTTGCCCTCTTTATCTGAGTTATCTATGAAAATATTAATTGTTCTCTCACAGTACAGACAGGAAGTTGGGATGTAGGAGCTTTTGAGGAGAGCACGAAGGCAGCATAAGTCATGAGATCAGGCTTGATGGTTCAACTTGACTCCATACTCTGCATATTACAAATTTATGCCATAAACCTGCATTAATCAATACAGTACATTAAATTGATTAAGAAATTTGGATTTATTCACCTTAAAGTGCACTGATCACATTCATCATCACATTCTGAAGGTTTTGGGCTCTAAGTGATAATAATAATTAAAATATTGTATCAGTTGTAGTCATCATAGTTGTAGTACTTGTTGCAGTGTTGTCTTTCCTGAATTTATGTAAATACATTTAACCAATCATATTGCAGGAAAAGCCTTTGTGCCTAAAAAGATGGTGGACCCTATTATGGAGAATGTGACTCTGGAGCCAGAGCTAGAAGAAGCGCTGGCAAGTGCTACTGATGCTGAACTCTGTGATATCGCAGGTAACATACACACACACACACACACACACACATATATGCATATGTCCAAACATACAAAAAATTTGCAGTGTTTTTTTTTTTTTTTAAAGGCATTGTCACCAAAGCTTATGGTGTCATTTTGTGGTGAAAACAAAACAGCACAGAATATGTACATAGCGATAGAAAGTGAAGAGTAAAAATGGCATTAAACGACATATATATGCAGGTGTGTATATATATATATATATATATATATATACAAAATGGTTTATGCCGATCATGGAATATACCACAACTATATATATGCAGACAGATGGAAAAAAAGTGGAGTAAAATGAAGAGAAAAGTCAAAAAGGCTGTTGATCGTGTTCCTTAAACTAAATAATAACAAAAAAAATTAAACTACAAAATGTATTTGCTGTCTGATTTTCAGGCTGGTGTGTTTTAAAGGACCATACCATCATTTTGCATGTTTGAGCCCAATATATTAAATTTTCATACACGTAATGTTACTGACAATCATTTCCCAAAGCATACTACTGGAACGGTGAATTAAAAATGTTTTTCCTACCTTCCAGACCTCCACTGGTTTCAGTTCATTCTGCTATTAAAATCAACTTGTTGATACTTGAAACGTTCTTGGGATAGGTAATCCATCATCACCAACAAGACGTGTATTCAGGTTTTTGTTTTTAGAAGTTACATAATTTTAGTGTTTAAGCTCAATAGAAAGCGTGGAGTGAATGTATGCCTCCACTGGGGAATATAGTCCCAAAAGAAGACCTGCATTTATAGAAAAATTTAAAGGACCGTGACTTCATAAGGCTGTGTAACTATTAGCAGGAGAAACATGGATTTTTAAGGTGGGTGTATCACTTGAATATTTGATTTTGAAAGATTAAGAGATTTTGCAAAATATCAGGAAAGCTGAAATAAGATTTTACCCTTTGGGAAATGATTGTCAGTAACGTAACATGTATGAAAGTTGAATTAGGCTCAAACATACAAAATGGATGATATGGTCCTTTAATATCCTAAAGAAATCCTGTTACATTTCATATTTTCTAAAAAATAAAAACCACAAATAATACACCTGATTTATGCATTAAAAATACACACACACACACACACAGTTCTGTGTGTACACAAACACAACATACATGCATAATTGCAAACTAATGAGTGTATCCTATTATTCTTTCATCATCTTCACTCTCCCATCACTTTCCTCTCACTAATAAGTGTAAACACCATCACTGCCTCACCTATTAATCTGCTTTTCCTCAATCTAACTCTTCTCCTTCTCCTCTAGCACTCCTTCCATCTTTCCTCCACCCTCCCCCCTTCATCGTTCCATCTTCCTCACCTCCTCCATCCCTGCTGGACCTCTCTGTATGTTAGCTGAACACCTTACAGGTTATAGATGCACTTGGTGTTTGCATGGAACCGTTCTTGTCATCTGGAGCTGGATTCATGACTGTAATCAGATTTCTGCAGTCATTTGCCGCACATGCATCACACACATCTTCTGATCGTGATGCATGGCAAACGTCATTACTCAGCAAATATTTTGCTGCATGTCCACACGTTTTCTCATTCTTTATGTTGAAATAATGACTGAAAAAGCACATGCTAAATATCATACAGGATAGATTTTCAGCCTTCTGCCTGAAAAAGACTTTTAGACTGCAAAGTATGAAGTTTCACCAGTCATCAAGTCCTGAATTTAATCTCACAACCTGGAATTTTCTTTGGCTTTTGGAAATACAAACTATCTCCAAAGAAGGCCGAATCATGCTCATCACCCCACTCAACTCAAGAAATAATACTTGTGCTTCACTTTTATAGCTTGAAACATTTTAACCTTCATAGATTTCATTCATTAGCCAGAAGGAACTTTTACATGCCACCATTAAAGTCTCCATACAGTGCATCCTGCATTAGAATGGAAGAAGTCTCCCCAGATATTCCTCTTTGGAATATAAAGCAGTAATGCAGCATGTTATCCAGACGCGTGTGTGTGGAGGTGCTTGTAGCAGAAGGCTGGGATGAGACGTAATGTACGCAGAGTATCTCAGCTATCTGTGTTTGGTAGGTGATGTTCCCTGAGTGTTTATTTCTGTGCAAACACAGTCTGTCCTCATCCTCTCAATCTCTGTGACACATTGATGAGGTGATAATCTGGAGCAAAATAACTCATTATATATACTCTGTTTTAGATTAGCTGCTACTCGGTTAAAACTCATTGTTCCAGAGTTTGGAGGATTGGACTCAGAAGTCTTCCGCTGAGCCTGCGTAGTTGTGAGCTTTGGTGAAGTATCATGTGAAGTGCGACTGGTGCCGGCTCTTTTTGGTGGAAAGTCGCCAAGGCCTTCTCCAAAAGTCACCAGAAGCTGCTAAATGACATCATTGGCCAATTTGCATATGTGACATAGTGATTTGCATGGAACTTTTTGATATTATTTTTGCTTGTGGGAACATTTTTGACCTCTATAATGACGGACGGGAACCCTACAGTCTTGTTGAATCCATGCGCAAATGAAGACCACAAGACAATGTGCCTCATGCAAGAACCAGTCGTACGAACAGACAACTTCTTAAATTTCTTGTACGAGTGATTTAGGAGAACTTGCCGCATTCACCAATTTTCTCGTATTTTGAATTTTCTCTTANCTTGTACGAGTGATTTAGGAGAACTTGCCGCATTCACCAATTTTCTCGTATTTTGAATTTTCTCTTAGGTACGAACAGAATTTACGAGTGTTCCAGACCTGGTTGTAGTCATGCATATTTAGTCTGCTGTTATCCAAACCTACGTTTTTCACTAACAGATTATATGTTTCATTGCTTTGAAGCAATTTTGAGTTTGAAAACCCTATATAAATTAACCTTCATAATTATGTTCACATTTTCCTGTTTGCAGTTTGTTTCCTGTTTGCATTCCTCTGCAATTCAAATTGTAATTCTAAATTTATTCATAGCATAATCATTCATTTAAACTGGGTATTGATGCTATTGTAGGCATATAACACTGCAATATTAATATGAACNAATCATTCATTTAAACTGGGTATTGATGCTATTGTAGGCATATAACACTGCAATATTAATATGAACATCTCAACCTGCAAAACAACTTAAATTATGCACAAATTGAAGGTTAATTTGTCTCTGTGTATAAGTTTTAATGGGAAGTGTAATCAGGTGCGTCATGGCTGATTTACTTCTTGAGCGTGTCTTTAGCATGTTGATATATTGGCAGAAACAGATGAATGGTTGTTCTCACGGTTCAGATTACCGGGCTGTGCTTCTTCATATCGCCGCAACTCCGCAGACAGACTCGCCGGTCCAACCCTCTTCCTGCAGCACGCGTAGCCTTATATGGTATTATTGGGGCGTGTAATTATGCTAATTTACAATTCTCATGAATGTGCGCTCATTTACGCACAGGTGGCATTCATCATGTTTACGTAGGTGATTTACGCAGTTATCTACGGAGTCCCTTAGGACTGGAAAAAATAAAGTGATAAAATAAATAAAAAAAAAAAAAGGGTAAAAANAAAAAAAAATGAGTTGGAAGTTAAAAAAAAAAAATCAGTTGGAGGTTAAAATAAAACTATATTTCTCTCTTTTTTCCCTCTTTTTTTCTCCTTGTTTTTTTTCCTCGGGTTTTTTTTCTGTTTTTTTTTCCTCTCTTTTCAAACGTACTAAAAATAGGTAAAAGCTACAGCGCCTGTAAGGAGCTGTTTTGCTGCTGTTTGAGGAACGATTTCCGGTTAGCTAAATGCTAATGCTAGCTAGCAGCTAACGTGTCTGTGACTGTACCCACTACAAATTCTGATGAAAAAACAAGTCAGTGAATAAAGTCACTAACTCACTACTACTTTTGACAGTGTTCTAGTGTTTGGCAGTTCCAACAGTGTATTTTTGTGCATTTATAATGTTAATTCTTTTACGAGAGTTGACTTAGACAGCAAAACAGTTCCGTTGCTGCACTGTAGCTTTGACTTATTTAGTGTTTCAGAAGAGGAAAAAACAAACAAACAGAAAGTGAAAAAAAAACCCAGAGGAAAAAAAAGGAGGAAAAACGATTAAAAAACAAAGAAAAAAAGTTTTTTTAAACCTCCAACTGATTTTTTTTTTTTTTTTTTTTTTTTTTTTNTGTTTTTACACACTTTTTTTTTTTCACACGACCCCTAAGGGACTCCATAGTTATCTGAAGTTAGAAGCGTTTGCTGAATCTGACGTGGCACACTTGTACGAGCCCACTATGAAAAAAAGTAAGAGAAAGCTATGATAAGAATATGAAAATGTTCTTGCATTAGGCCCATTGTCCACTCCAAACACAACTGTCCCACAATTCGGGACAGTTTTTGGGATTTTGGGACTTTTACCATCTCCGTCTTACCAAAGAACTCATCTGAGCTCCAACTGTGACGTATCAGCTTTGACCTGCCTTTGAAATGCTGCAGATATTATTTTGTTGTCTGTATTAGCATGATGGTAAGATATGGATGTAACAGACATTGTTTTAACCTTAATGTAACTCGGTGTGCGAATCTCTTTCCACCATTCTTTCTACTATCCATCTTTCTTACTCTCATCCCTCCTTCTGTCCATCATTCTTTTCCGTGCTCGTCCTTCCAGCCATCCTGGGTATGCACACGCTGATGAGCAACCAGCAGTACTATGAAGCCCTGGCCAGCAGCACCATCGTCAACAAGCAAGGCCTCAACAGTACGTCTGACATACACACACACACACACACACACACACACACACACACACACACACACACACGAGTTTTAGGTATATTTAGTCAGCTTCATCCATTATAATTGTAGTCGATAAAAACTCTGGACATTTTAGTCTAGTTTTTCATTTCGTCACTTCCCGTCAATGATAATATACGGAGATTTCGCCTGAATTTTGTATATTTTTGAACTCCGTTTTCGTCTCCTCTTTTTCGTCAACGATATTATGAAGAGATTTAGTCGCAATTTTCATTGGTTCTATTTATTTTTGTCACGTTAGCGCCTCATCTTTGTCACAGAAAACAAGTCATTGGTAAATATGTTTCGTCACAGTTTTTAACAAAATTAACACTAACACACACACACACACACACACACACACACACACACACACACACAGAAATCTGCCAATTTCACAAGAAACAAGTAAAAATAACCTAAAATAAAGCAGATCTTTGCTCAGTGATTATCACATCATTCAAACAATCATTATTAATATCTGACCCTACTAGAATACAGTATGTCGGTTTTATTTTAAGAGAAAAATTGGCTGAAGTTACTTTTTTTTTTTTTTTTNTTTTTTTTTTTTTTTGCAGTGCATGAATGTAAACATAGATACACACATTAAAAACTACAAGGCAAACATCTGTACAATACACTGTATGATGTACAAGTACACACGCACACACTGTAAGAATTATCATAGGAATAATTTTTTATACTCTACATTACACAGTATAAACTATGACATTGTCCCACGGTTGCTCTATAGTTTTGTCCCCCTATTACACACACACACACACACACACACACACAAACATACACACACACACTTTATTGAGTCATTGGTTTATCTCGCATGGTGGCTCATCCTATAGATTTTCTTCGAGCTCCAAACACAGAGCGAGATGAACGTCTCACTTCCAAATATGACCGGCTCTTACAGCGCATTGCATCAGCAAAGCAGAGCCAAAAAAAAAAAAGNCAAAAAAAAAAAAGGAGAGCCAGGTGAGTCTTCTTTGAAATGATTGCAGTATGAAGGAGAGGACAGGACGTACAGAAGTGTTTGGACATTCAACTAAAGTTATTATTAAATTATTATTATTATTAAAGTTATTAGGAGCTTTGACATTTGCTTCATTTTGTGCTTAACTTTCACATTGTTTAGTTTACATTTTTCACAGCCACAAGAGATTTGCATACTGTTCACAAAAATCCAAGGAGAAACTCCTTCACTTCATTTATTCAGCTCACCAAGTGCATAAAGTTATCCCTGAAAAGAAGACTGAAGACTTTTTTGCACTTTGCACAGTTTGCACTTTTGGTGAGCTGAATAAATGTGAAGGAGTTTCTCCTTGGATTTCTGTGTGTGAATCTCTCACTTGTGGCCATGATTTTAATTTGATTAGAGATGATGCACCGTTCTAAACGACCGATGAGGACTGAATACGGTGCAACAGTGTTTGGATTTTTGATTTTTAGTTTATATTTTTAATCATGCATAGACCTAGAAGTGTCTTATACACTGAAAGCTGGTTCAAGTTAAATTCATAACAGACATGCTACAGTAAAATAGCCATGTGTCGCTACGGTGAGATCACATATGTCTTAAATTTATTTAGCCTTTATTTATTCAGGGTTAGTTCACTGAGCGTCAAATGCTCTTTTTCAGGAACGTCCTGCTCACACACACACACACACACACAGGAAGCTGCCCAGTACAACACAGACTCTCTGCTGCCACTGAGCAGCTCCACTGCAGCATTTGGGAGTTAGATGCCTTGCTCAAGGGCACCTCAGTGGTGATAATAGGGAGGGGCAGGTGCTGTTTATTCACCTCCCTGACCCAGATTTCTTCTGCCAGTTCAGGGATTGAACCGGCAACCCTTCAGTCACAGTCTCTCTTCTCTAACTCCACTGCCAATCAGCTGTTGATAAGTTACCACAGCATCCTGCTGCGTTTGACTATGACAGCGTATCAGGGCCATATGAAGAAAAAAAAACAAAATGAGGGGCATTATTTTGTGTTTTTAAACACACTAATTTGCGCGTTTAAAAACTAAACAAAAATGTCCTATGCTGTTCATATGTCATAGGTTTTAAAAGCCCGTATGCGTGATAATTAGATGATTTTGCGCCGCTAAATCCAATGGAAAAGTATAATTTAATAAGATCATGTACTGCAGACATAGACACAACATAATTTGGACGTTTTAAAAGGGGAGAACATGCAAACTCCACACAGAAAGGTCCTGCCCCGGCCGGGAATTGAACCCAGGACCTTCTTGCTGTGGGGCAACAGTGCTAACCACTGTGCCACCGTGCCGCTTGCTAGTTTATTAACACGCGAATTTGTGTGTTTTTTAAACTAGCAAATTTGTGCATTTAAAAACTCAAAATAATTCCCTCTCATTTTTTTTTTTTTTTCCCCCTTCATATGGCCCTAATACACCGTCATAGTCGGCCTCAGAAGTCGAATTTTTCCCAGTTGGAAGCTCCAGCTTTCAACTTCAAACCATTCCAGCCAAATGTAATCAAAAAAGCAAAGCTGAACACCAATAAATACTGTAAAATTAATTAAACATCGTAATAAATGCTAACTAAAGTAAAGTTAGACTACAGGACTGTTTGGCTCTGTTGTTTTACAATGATATTAATCACAGTGGGTATTAAACTTTATGCAGAGAAGTAATATGAAATTATTTACACTTACGTATCAATGGCAAACAGTTATACAAAATAGATAGTTACCATGGCGATATATTCTGACCTTTTTCTTTCAATTTCACGCAAGAAAAAATACTTTATTCGCCTTTTAGCTGATCATTTCTATTCATAAAGCTCGCTTCCACGGTGCTGCCATGTTGAGTGACGTCATACTCGGTAAGTCAGAGTAGATCATTTTGGTCCGAGTTTCCCAGCCGGAGCTCTGACTTTAAGTGCCATTCCAACGCATTTTTCCAAGTAAGAAGTCGGAAAAATCTGTCTGAGGTCTGTCGAACTTAGGATTAGTTTGAGTTTTTCTCCCAGGCAGACATTGTTTTTCATTCATTTCAACACTGAAAATTAATTTGCAGAGACTTGGACTTTGCTTGAATCAGCAAAGTGAACATCACACGTGTTTTTAGCTGATACTAAAGTTACGTTAATGATCAGATTTTAAATTCTGTGCCGCAGACGTGATCAGGGTGATGATGGGTTCATCCTCAAATTCATGCAAGTTGATGTCAAAACATTCAAATTAATGAAACCCAATGAATTACAAATAAAATTCAGATCTTTACACAACCCTGCTTGTTGAGTACACTGTGTAATTTCTAAGAAATGGGCTAAAACCTTGCTTCTCATATTTTTTTCTTCCACAATTCCAAGAAAAACTACACTTGCATGTATCATTTGGTTATATAACAACTTTCTAACACTAGTTTTGTGATTAGTTTAAAAATAAATATGGCTGCCTTTTTGTAGAATCATTTCAAACCTCACTGGAAAAACAGTAAAATATCTGTTCTCAGAGATAAAAGCAAAGCAGCTTTTTCTTATGTCTTGAAAAAATAACAGTTTTGGAGATATGGTGTTTTCTATAAAAGTGATTATTCTTATCTGGCAGAGTTACCTCTTCCTTTGGCAATAATTTTAGCTTTGACGTTTGGAGGGCCTCACAATCAAAGCATCACTGTGTGGGATCTGTCATCTGTGTCATCCATAATAGAGAATGTTATGTTTAGTTTGGCCACATGGGTAATATTAGCAGAATGGATAGGGGGCGTGTCAAAAATCAGCCGTTAAGATAACGCTGTTTGTGGTTTTAGACCATCATAAAGTCTGTGTCTTCTTCTTCTTCTTTTCCTTTCGGCTTTTCCCTTCAGGGGTCACCACAGCGAATCATCTGC
>VXCM01008884.1:0-15322 GCA_014773175.1 Lucifuga dentata
CACGATTAGCCCCAGCCCCACATACCATACATCAAATTGTGGGGCCCAACACAGAGACTGGCTATGACTTTTGTTACTGATCTGACCAGCAGTTTTCGTAAAAATCGTGGAAAAACCGGCCAATTTTTTTCCATAGAGAATGAATGTCTATTTCAAGTATTTTTTTTTTTATCTCAGAAGCTATTAGAGCTACAGCAAAAAAAGTTATGATACATTCATAATGTCATCCTCTACATGCAAAAATAAAGTTACACATATTGACCTGATGGTGGCGCTGTAATAACCACTTTCACATTTTGGCTTATAACTTTTGAANACACATATTGACCTGATGGTGGCGCTGTAATAACCACTTTCACATTTTGGCTTATAACTTTTGAACTACGAGTCCGATATTCAAAATTCTTTTTTTCCTGGATTCCTTGGATTGAGACGCATCCGTCCATATAGGCCACGCCCATTTCCACCTGATAGATTTTCCACCATATTCATTTTTGTCCAAAACACCTTTTTTGTTCCTATTCCTGCATGGTTTGCTCAATTCACACCAAATTTGGCATGTGTAATCTCTGGACCAACCCAAACAAATGTTCCATTTGAGGTTTGTTAATATTTCTTATTGTTTTGCTACAATTGGCTGCCAAAATTGAGTGGGTGTGGCTCATTCAACAAATGAGTCATGCCCCTGCTATATCTCACAAATTAGTCTACTTTTACCAAACTTGGTGGACATGTGTCTTTGTCCCCTCTGAAAGTGCACTGGGAGCGTAAACATGCTGACACCCTTTCCCCTGCTCTTAAACAAATATCACATTAATGAGCTGTGATATCAAATTAAGGAGACATTCTGTTTGTGTCTGAATCTTACAACCTGTGGGAGGTACTGCAAACAGACTTAGCAGACACATGTACATGGGAGTATATACATGTCTGTGCACACGCGCACACACACACAGAGAGCAGTGTCCCACAAGAGGCAAGCACACATTACATTTTCTTTAGAAAATATCGACTGTTCTAGTTTGCTGATACTGTTTTGTACATACTGAAGTCTAGCATGTGACATTAACTTAAACTATTGTTTACTAATTCAAATGAGTATTATTTTGTTTTTTCTACTATTACTGAAGGGAAATGCTGTGTACCTGCCTTTATAGTTTGTACTTACACATTTTTGCCAAGTTGTAAAATCACTAATAAATCATTGTTCAGTGTTAGATTGTTAATATTGTTTTGAATATCATTATCACTAAAATGTCAGACAGATACTGTGATATATATCCCTATCGCAAAAATTTCTGGAATATGTCGTGATATTATTTTAAGGCAATATCACCTATCCCTATGTAGCATAAATATGCTTTTGATTGGGATAAGAATAAAGACAATAAAGATTATACCCGAGAAAGTTAACAAGATAGTCTTTACAACTGATCCAATTGGAAAGGAGGTGAGTTCTTGGCTATTTGAGTCAAGCTCCACACAAATAAAATAAATAAACGTTCCTCTAAGTTTTATAATTTATTAAATACACGCACCAAGTGATAGAAAATGATTGGGGTCAGAGCAAGAATGTGAATTTTACAGCATTAAACTGGCTCAGATTAGCAGGAATGATTGGCAGTGGAAGAGAAAGGAGTCACTTTTAGCTATTAGTGATGCTAGCTATCCCTAACGGAGACAAGATTAGCAAGGAAGAAAAGTTAAATCAGAAACAGGTTTCTCTCAGATCACTCCATAAGAGAGGCAGGTAGTTGCGGGTAAAGCCGGTGCTGGATTCAGTCGATCAGGCAGCAGACTTTGCTGGAACTTGGTTGATAACTGGACCAGACCACATGGGCGGACAACCTTCTGTCAGCTGATTCCTCAGGGAGAGAAGCGTCAATCACTGCAATTGATCGATGAATTCTTCAGGTTTCTCAGTTAGAAACCATGATGCTTGTTCAATCTTCTGGCTTACAGGGACAAGGTGGATGCGGTCAGTCCCATGCAGGTAGGCGAAGGCTCCTTGTGGTGGTCTCAGGGTTGACTCAGATATGGGGTTGGCTGTCTTCTTCGTCGGGAGTGAACGAGATTCACCTGAACTGACTTGTACTTTAACTGACTTGCTATTGAAAGTGGCAAAGTTCTTGTGAGAAGTTACGGTGAAAAGAGAGACGCAGAGGGGGATGGAAACTGGAGGAGACAAGTAGACAAGAAGAGAGTGAACTGAGCACTGTAACCATGGCACGAAAGGGCATGAAATGGTGTCACCCCCTCTGATGGTGTCACCTGGTGCGATCCGCACCCACCGCACCCCTGTTTTGACGCCTCTATATGTGAGTGTTGTCTCGATCTTGTCTTGAACAAAACTTAAAGGAACAATAGGAGCTGTGCTGAACCGGGTCTAGAGCCACATGCAGTTCAAGAGACGTGGGTTCGCCACCCCGCTCAGCATAAACAACCTATTTTCTAAGCATTTTACTACATTTCTAACAGACATCTTCAGCAACTTCTTCATCAATTCATCAACTTCTTCATGGTATCAGATTAATCAGATATCCAAACTAAGCAGATATTAAGCAGTTAGCACATTAACAGGCAGACCATGATTCTTTGTGTTTTAGACTGTTTGGCTACATGAAGGATCAGTCCTCAGCAGCTGAAACAAAGAAAGTTACTACCCATAGTAGAAGTTGATTAGTTAATGTTTATGTTAAATTGCACCTGAGATAAAAGTCAAAATTCTTTTAAATCAAACAACACAAAATTAAAACTTGCAATTCACATGCTGTATATGCATATCCTGAAAAAAGTGAGAGACAGAGAGGTGTGACTTTCCTGTAGCTCACACCTTGGAGTTAAAGGTCTTTTGTCATTGTCTTTGCAGGGTTCTTCTTGTCCAAAATGAATTGTCTCTAGATGTGTGTGTGTGTGTGTGTGTGTGTGTGTGTGTGTGTGTGTGTGCGCGCGCGTGCGTGCGTGCGTGTGTGCACGTGTTTGGATGGAGACTGAATGTCTGTCTTTTAGCAAGATGTGGAGATTTCCTGCTGATTTATCTGAAAAGAGTTATTTGCCGCAGGATTTTAACCAATAAGGCCCCCCTGTGGTCCAAAGGGGTGCTGTTCATGTTGTCTGCAGGCTCCATTAGCATGAGACAGTCAAAGATCTTGGGGAATAAAAAGGGTTAATTCCACATGCTGCAGCTATGCTACACCTAGTTTGCACTGAATAAGCAAATGACGTCTACACTGTTCAAGCTGCCCATTGAATACAGTTCAGTCTGTAGCATGCAGAATTCGGTCTCTCAATTCAAGACTGTTTGGGATGATACGTGGATTCATATGTTCACATACTTGGCAGTGCTGGCAGTTATTTATGTTTTGATATTGATATTTTCAGTTTTTATGGTGACAGGTGATGTTTTTTAATATATATTTTAAGTTGTGTATTTTTGATGAAAAATGGTCCAGAATTTTAAGTGACATTGTTGCCAAATCTGTTTAAAAAATAAATGGTACACAGGTTGGATGTAAATTTGTTAATGTCATGTTTCTCGTAGATTATTGTAACACTTGTTAAGATGTTTATTTTTATTTATTTATTTATTTTGCTAAGTGAGGTCTAATAGCCAATCTGAAATAGTTAGAAGTTTAAAGAACTGAAAGTTGAGTTAAAATGTACAAATTTAAATCCAAATAACTTCGGGAGTTAATTATGTTGAATAAGATGTTTAAGTTCAAAGAACTACCTTAAACAGTTCAATGAATTAACAAATCTAAATCAACTAAACAAACATGAAGAGTTCACACAACAAACTATTTTAATTTAGCTGAAATGGACTTGCAGGTTAGGAGAACTACCAAAGAAGGTGAATGAATTAACTAATCTAAGTCAACCAAACTAAGACATGATTTCACTCAACTGAAGATTTTTAATCAAGATAATATTTGGTGTGTTGGAAGAACAAATAGTTTTTGGTTTTTTTTTGTTTGTTTTTTTAATGTAAAATTTTAAGACAGCCCTTGACCTGATATTTTTATGTTGAAACAAGTTACAAGCACCCCTTATATTTTATTTTTTCACAAATGTCACCTACTGGGCTCTGGAGTGAAATCCACACCACACTGCTAACTCAGAGAGAGAGAGAGAGAGATAGAGACAGGCTTCCACAGAATTACAACACATCTGCTGTCAACCTCTCAAACAATTGTTTGCCTATATATATTTTCAATAAAGCAACAGATTGCAACCATACAAACATAAAGTTGAAATTACAAAGAATAAAATGTTCACATCTTCAATTCAATACACCTATGGCTTTTACTGCTTCAGTCTTATTTTACTTGAGTTAGATATTATAGTATGTCTATATAACTGATGCGACTGAGTAAATTTGCCAACTGAGTATTCTATACTTATACTAATGTAATCTTACTGTATTGTTTTAGCATGTACAGATGTATATTTCAATGGCTTTTTCAAAAATAAAATAAAATGTAAACACAGTTTGCCTTGTTTTTAATTAAAATCTGTATTAGTGACTTGAATTATCTTTAAAGCTGTTTCACTATATTGCTGGTGAAAACAACATAAAATAGAGTTTGACTGAACATCTTGTATTTTTTTTTTGTGAGCTTTACTTTACCTTGTCAGCTTGTCTGAGACAGTCAATGCGTCTCATCTTTCCTTTCTGGTCAGGGTTTGACAGGACACAACAGGCTGCCTTCTTCCCAGTAATCGACAAGACAAAGTCTTCTCTGCATTCAGGTCTAATGTCTTTTCTTAGCTTGGCCAAAAGACGACTTGCCCACTTCTGTTTCACCTGGAAATACAAAAATATCAGAAAAGAGAAACTCAATAAATAATATATTTGAAGAAACAGCTAAATAAAAACTTGGCAAAGTGACAGTTGTTCAAAATCAAACCAAATTCATACCACAGCAGATTCTCAGATTTTTTTTTTTTTTTTTTTTTTAATCTCCACACAAAATTTCAGCAGCTTTGGTTAGCATAGCATGAATTCAATCAATTAAAATGTATTTTGAATGCTCACCAGTGAATTCTATTGTAAGATAAAATTGATTCAAACTGACCAAAGCTGCTGTTCTGCATCAGTGAGGAAACAAACTTTTCAAGCCTAAGGGGAACTGTGTGATACTTTGAGGCAATTTTGGCAGTGGGACCACGTTGATCCTGTTAGGCATTCTATGGCTCTGTGTATATGAAATGTATATGTGCATTAACACATGATTTTAAATTGACTTCAGTCACTATCTGAATAGTGAAAAATTGAAAAATTGCTTTCTACTAGCCTACTTGCTACTTATCCATCACACCTCTGCCTTTTCCCCAAGAAGTTCATCTTTGACAGCTCTCTCTTCTTCTTTAGTCATCCTTTTCTCATGTTTTTTGAAGTACTTCCTTTTTCTTGCTTGGAGGTTGAACCATGTGTAGGCAAAGGCACGGACCTGGGGCAGCAGAGCCTCAATGAATGGATGAAACTCATCCTGCATACAGACACATAGACAAAAGACGGTAAATACATACGCACATAAATTCATCAGCTTTCTTTACTTAGGACACATTCCAACTATATCCAACTCCAGTTGCTTTCTGCCTGCAATTCTAGTTGTAAGGACTAAAGCAGGCAGCTGGCTGCTGAAGCTCAGCTGCAGGTTGAATTAAACCAGCACTTTCAGGTGTTGAAGCCACAGCTGTATGCTCACTAATTTTCATGTGACTGCTGTTAAAACACATATAGGTTCTGCTGAATCGCAACTAATCTGTACATTACCTTTTGATCTGACCAACGTATGCATTCCACCCCAAAAATGCTGTGAAGTCAAAAACCACAAATCATCACTTTTCACTTTTCTCAATTCCCTTGTTTCACTAATGTTAAAGGAAAGTGAGGAAATAGCATAACATGGAACAACAAACATTTTATCATTTTTAGGATTTTTTTTTTTTTTTTTTAANTTTTTTTTTTTTTTTTTAATAACCCTTCTGGGTTTTGTCAGGCTGATTAAATGATGTATTTTTGTACATATTGATCAACATCAGAAATGTATTGTCATTGTAGTTTTAGATATGTCACTCCCTGTCACCTTAAGCCAGTTTCAGAGTGAGAGCCAGGACAGGACAGATCACAATCATAAGCGGTATGCAGGTATGCATGTGCACCCTTAACTGCGAAATCAGCTCTCCTTTAAAATGATCTTTTGTGTAACAAGTGGCCACGAGAGAGAGAAAGACAGAGAGAAAAGCTACATTCACATTACAGGCCTTAATGCTCAATTCTGATTTTTTAATCAGATCTGATCTTTTTGTGTTGATNATTCACATTACAGGCCTTAATGCTCAATTCTGATTTTTTAATCAGATCTGATCTTTTTGTGTTGATCATTCACATTCACATTTGTAAGTGACCTGTATCTGAGTGTGAACACGCTGAGGTCCTGAACTGCCACACATGCGCAGATATAACTAAAATGTGAGCCGCATGGTACAATAACTGCAACAGTAAGGTGGACGGCAGTTTGTCACGTATTTTCGTGCACGTCATTTCATATACAACACTAGGTCTTCAACGTGCTGAAAATAACATTCAAACCAGTTTTATGAACAAAATTGAGAAGTAATTTTACTGGGTGACTGTGAGCTCCATAGTCTGGAGCTCAGGAGCCGCTGAGCTCTGCCTCTGCGCTGTCAGTGTGTGGGTATGAGGGCGGAGCTTTATGGTGGGACCACGATGTTCACAAGTTCACAGAAGAACAGTTCACTGAAAACTTTCTGATCTCGCCATATATATACATCCAACAAATTTAAAACTCTGTCTCTCCACTGACCCCCNAAACTTTCTGATCTCGCCATATATATACATCCAACAAATTTAAAACTCTGTCTCTCCACTGACCCCCATCGCTGTTGTTGCTCTCCTCTGTATTTATTTTTACCGGCTGCTATGAGACGCCACCCAGCACTGAATGAGGACGAGATGCGATGTGCGCAAGCGCAAATAAGTGAGACGTTAAAAANCGCCACCCAGCACTGAATGAGGACGAGATGCGATGTGCGCAAGCGCAAATAAGTGAGACGTTAAAAAAGCCACAAGAGATCTCTGATCTGAGCGGTCCGACACAGGGTCGCATCACAATACATCAGATATGGATCGGATCTAGGACCACATATGCAAGTGGCCCAGATCTGATATGAAAAAAATCAGATCTGGGTCGTTCACACAGTTCTGAAAAAATCAGATCTGAGTCACATGGAGGCAAAAAGATCGGATTTGGGCCACTTCAGTGTGTAATGTAATGTGAATGAGAGAGAAAGACAGAGACAGAGAGAGGGAGTGAGAGTGAGAGAGAGAGAGGAGCGAGCGAGAGAGACAGAGAGGGATAGAGACAGAGATGAGGGGGGGGGCGTTCTGCACAGTCTGTATTCTTTGTCTTCTTCTTCATCTTTTTCACGGCCAGCTCAAAGAACCATGACAAATAAAGGGGAGAGAAAACTGGATTGCAGATGATACAGTTTTATTAACAAAAGCAAACAAACTAAATGCAAACGTATGAGGTGTGGAAGTCAGCAGAATCAGTAGTGTATGAGAGATGGACGAGTGGCAATGTAATGTGTGTGTGTGTTGTAGTGTGAAAAAGGAAAAGAAACAAAATGCCATACATAATAACAATAATAATAATAATAACAATAATAATAATAATAATAATAATAATAATAATAATAATAGTAATAATAATAATAATAATTTATTCTCATGAGACCCCACTTGCGGTAAGTGAGAAGACCAAAGTTTGTGGCAGGGAGTACACAGAAAAAGAAACAACCAAGAGCACATATNAGTGAGAAGACCAAAGTTTGTGGCAGGGAGTACACAGAAAAAGAAACAACCAAGAGCACATATGTTCACCTCATCACATAATACAGACAATAAGTAAATATTACATGTCTAAATGTCACTATAATCTCTTTACAAACTTTTGCTAACTTACATTGAATTAGGATATCTTTAGAATTACATAACTTATTCATCTTACAGTATATACGTTTGGTCTCACCCTAGAAAATACAGGCAGGTATTTAACTCTTTTCAGATTAAAGTAAGTACATTCAAACAAATAATGAAATAATAATGAATTTCCCCAAATTACAAAGTTTACATAAATGACTAGCATATTCATTGCCATGGAATCTACCTGTAACCACTGGTATTCCACTGACTCCACATCTGAACATTGCTAAGTAACACCACACATCATCATTTAAAGTGCACAGATAGTTTTCCAGTTGAAGTGTGTCAAATATCCTGTAATTTGTACAGAGACTGTTGTTAAATATTTCAGTTTTCCAGCTTTGCCTCAATATGTCAGATATTCTCATTTCAACTGCTGCTTTGATATACCTGTCATTTACCACATCCGTACATTCCCACAAATAAGAAAATCCTGTATCATCAAATATTTGCTTTAAATATTTGAATAAATATTTGAATATTTGAATATTTAAATATTTGCTTTTCTTGATCCACCATGGTTTAAGCACTTCCTTATCATATAGGGTTTTCAGTAACATAAACAAAAGGAAAGATAATTTACTTCTACCATTTAATAATCTACACTAAAATCCAATCATCCTACATTCAAATTTTTTTTCAATTTAAATCTACCAACTTCTCCATATACGGCACAATTTGCAGCATGTATATTTAACTTAAATATCATTTTTAGAAACTTGATGTGAAAAGTCTCAATAAAAGAAATATCATAACCCCACACCTCTGACCCATACAACAGAATTGGTAAAACCATTTGATCAAACAGTTGCAGCTGTGTTTTAATAGATAATCCCAAGTGCCTTACTTTAGTCAGCATACTGTAAAGTGTGTTCCTAGCTTGGTCTAATTACTTCTTTTGCCTTTTTAAATCGATTATTATAACTAAATGTTACACCATGATAAGCATAATCCTCCACTACCTCCAACAGTGTTGCCAAACTTAAAATCACAATGTTTCCTAACTTTACCTGTTGAGAAAATGATTATTTTATTTTTTTCTGGATTCACAGTTAACTTCCAGTCACTACAGTATCTTTCTACTGCATTTAAGGCTTTCTGAAGCTCTGCTTCTGATTCTGTTAAAACTACTGTCATCTGCATACAGAAGAACAAAAAGTCTTGAAAAAAACCTTGATGTCATCATCACTGAACTCTGTTCTGAAATTTTCAGATGGAGATGATAATCCATTATACTATCTATTTATGGAATGCTCAAAATCATTTATGGATCATTATCATTTATGCGCATGGAGAGGAGTCCCCCGAATGACAGGGATGAGTGGTCTTAAGGCTTCCAGAAGCATTGGGCCCAGGTGCTCCCAGTTGCTGCAGTGACAGCCCCACCTACCAGTTACCTGAAAGAATTAGCAGCAGATAGAGGCAAGACAAGGAGGCCATCACATACGGAATACCCATTGTGCCAAAATTAAATATAAATATAAATATAAATTAAATAAAGAATAAATAAATAAATGTAGAAATATAAAGAGAAATAAAAGAATATATAAATGTGGAAATATAGAGGCATATATAAAAGAATATATAAATGTGGAACCATAAAGAGAAATATATAAAAGAATAAATAAATAAATGTAGAAATATAAAGAGAAATAAAATAATATATAAATGTGGAAATATAAAGAGGAATAAATAAAAGAATATATAAATGTGGAAATATAAGGGAAAATACAGTATATAAAAAAATAAACAAATAAATACATACATATATAAAATCTGCCTCTCCCCCACTTGGGGTGGTTGTTTGTGTCTTCCTCAAGCTAGGGTCCTCTACCAGAGGCCTGGGAGTTTGAGGGTTCTGCAGTATCTTAGCTGTTCCTAAGACTGCACTCTTCTGGAGAGAGACCTCAGATGTTCTTCCTGGAATCTCTTGGAGACACTTTCCCAGTCTGGGGGTCACAGCCCCGAGTGCTCCAATTACCACTGGGACCACTTTGGACTTCACCTTCCATGTCCATTCCAATTCCTCTTTCAGCCCTTGGTACTTCTCAACCTTCTTATGCTCTTTTTTCCTGATGTTGTTGTCAGCTGGGACTGCCACATCTAGCACAATAGCCCTCTTCTGCTCCTTCCACCACCATGTCTGGTTGGTTAGCCAGCAGCTGCTTGTCTGTCTGGAACTTGAAGTCCCACAGGACCTTAGCTCTACCGTTCTCAACCACCTTTGGTGGTGTCTCCCATTTGGACTTAGGGACTTCCAGTCCGTATTCGGCAGAGATGTTCCTGTACACTATCCCAGCCACCTGGTTATGCCTCTCAGTGTACGCTGTCCCAGCTAGCATCTTACACCCTGCTACTATGTGCTGGACTGTCTCTGGGGCATCTTTGCACAGCCTGCACCGTGGGTCCTGTCTGCTGTGTAGACCCCTGCCTCTATGGATCTGGTGCTGAGGACCTGCTCTTGTGCTACCATGATCAGAGCCTTTGTGCTGTCTTTCAGACCAGCCTTTTCTAGCCACTGGTAGGATTTCATGATGTCAGCCACTCCCTCTATCTGCCGATGGTACATCTCATGGAGGGGCTTGGTCTTCCATGATGTCTCTTCTTGTTCCTCATCACCCTCGGTCTTCTGCTGCCTGAGGCATTAAACCACTTAGCAGTTTGTCCTGGGGGGCCATCTTCCTGATGTATTCTTGGAGGCTCCTTGTTTTATCCTGGATAGTGGCTCTGACA
The DNA here is from genome assembly GCA_014773175.1 of Lucifuga dentata. Lineage (NCBI taxonomy): Eukaryota > Metazoa > Chordata > Actinopteri > Ophidiiformes > Bythitidae > Lucifuga > Lucifuga dentata. The sequence goes on from VXCM01008884.1 coordinate 10,745, forward strand.
CTCACTAGCCCTCTGCCCCCCTCTTTTCGCTGAGTTTACAGTCTCAGTGTGCTGGACTTTGGGTGGAACCTCTGTGCATTGTGAGGAGTTTTCGTGTCTTGACATCTGTGGCATCCATCTCTTCCTGTGCCCAGCTTATTATTCCAGCTGGGTATCGGATGACTGGTAGTGCATACATGTTGATGACCTGGATCTTATTTCTACCATCTAGCTGGCTTAGGACCTGTCTCACTCTCTGGAGGTATTTGGCTGTGCCTGACCTCCTTGCCTCCTCATCATGGCTCCCATTGGCCTGTGGGATACCCAGGTACTTGTAACTGTCTTGTATGTCTGCAATCCTGCCTTCTGGTAGCTCCACCCCTTCAGTCCTTCCCTCTTTTTGACACCATTCGATTATACTTATCCAGTCCGAATGACATCCTGATGTCATTGCTGTAGATCCTGGTGAGGTGGATCAGTGAATCGATGTCTCGTTCACTCCTGGCATACAGCTTGATGTCATCCAAGTAGAGGAGGTGGCTGATGGTTACCCCCACTCCTGAACTTGTATCCATATCCACTCTTTGCAGATATGGATTGACTATAAGCCAAGTTTTTTTCACCAAATTTCACAACGCAAATCGGGGGGGTCAGCTTATAGTCGAGTAATTCAAATCAGACCGAAATTTCAAGGCATGGAAATACTACCAATTACCACTACCCATGGAAAACAGTTTAAATCATACCTTATAATGAGATATTTCCTGACAAAATATCTTATTTAGCGCTTTTTGCTGAGGCCAGTAAGGGCTAATGTAGCTTTTTTTTTGCTTTTTTTTTTAGGGCTAGCATTGCTGAAATAAATATCATGTTTACCGGTACCAGTGTTAGAGCCACTTCTTGGTTAATTATCTAATGTTTAAAATATTTAATTTGGGAAAAGTGAAATCAAATAAGTTAATATGTGTTAATATGCTGATTGATCAGAACCGGCTCCGTGAAGTACTGGCTATGATCCGGCTATGATAGGTACCGGCTCCGTCACGGAGGATCTATAGACGCTCAGCTGGAGGAACGGAGCAGCGATATACTTTTTTACCTCACCTCACATCATGTTTTGTTGTTTTGATTTTGAAAATAAATAATCCACGAAAAGAATAAGAGTGCGATGTTATCATACCGGTGTTCATCAGGAAGAGAAGCCCCATTAAAACAGGGGAGTTTAAAACAGCCACGACCCGTACATGGATCATTTTCAGAAAATCTCAGGAATACTATGACAATACTCAGGAAAACAGGTAATTTGCTAAACAAATAAATTGATGGAACAACATCAGGGGATTGGCTGAGGGGGATTAGCTGTCAGCTAATGTTAGTTACGTAATCAGCTGTTTACCGGTACCAGTACCAGTACGTGGATTATTTTCAGAAAATCACAGGAATTCTATGACCATACCCAGAAAAAAAGGTAGGCTAATTTGCTAAACAAATAAATTGATGGAGCAACTCTGGGGAGTCGGCTTATATATGGGTATCTGTAAAAAGCTAAATTTGCAGGTCAAAATTGGGGGATCGGCNGGGGAGTCGGCTTATATATGGGTATCTGTAAAAAGCTAAATTTGCAGGTCAAAATTGGGGGATCGGCTTATAGTCGAGGTCAGTTTATAGTCGAGTATATACGGTATATATATTCATTTATTTATTTTTGTATTTATTTTGGTGGGCCAAGCTGTCAATCCCCTGGCTGTGGACGGGCCTTCCTTCCGATCCGGCTCACTGCCTGCATTGGCTCAGAGTGCAGCCTGCCCCCAGCACAGAGCTGCTTGCGGAGCTCCGAAAACGTCAAAATAGTTTTAATTCAGCATTATTTTAATGAGTCAACCATATATTTGAAATCTAAGCAGCTACTTTCTCACATGAAAAAAATCTCAAAACTTAATTTGGTGANCATATATTTGAAATCTAAGCAGCTACTTTCTCACATGAAAAAAATCTCAAAACTTAATTTGGTGACAGTTATTCAGTGTTCTGAAGTGTCAACTCTTTTCCCTACACATAAAGAGGAGGAAGTGTCATCTCTTAATCTGTTCATCGCTAGCCAGGCTGAGCAGTTCATCACGTGAGATTGTGTTTGTGTCACCAAATTAAATTTTGAGATTTTTTCATGCGAGAAAGCAGCTGCTTAGATTTTGAATATATGGTTGACTGATTAAAATAATGCTGAATTAAAAGTTTTTTCGACATTTTCGGAGCTCCGCAAGAAGCTCTGTACCAGGGGCAGTCAGTGCTCTGTGCTGATGCAGGCAGTGAGCCTGATCAGAAGAAAGACCCGCTCACAGCCAGGTGATTAACAGCTTGGCCCACAGAAATAAATACAAAAATAAATAAATATTACTGTTATATACAGTATTTCTCTTATATTTCCACATTTATATATTCTTTTATTTATTCCTCTTTATATTTCCACATTTATTTATTCTTTTATATATTTCTCTTTATATTTCCACCTTTATATATTCTTTTATATATTCCTGATTTGCAAGATATGTTTTCACTACTGCAAAAATTTTCCCATTATTAAAGAAAAACAAAAAACGCTGGTTTGGAGGACCGCAGGTCGGCTGCCAGCCTATTATTTTGAACATATCATCGGAGCTGGGCCAACTGAGACTGATTATTTACCACATAAACAGATTAATGAGCGTTACGACATGCCTTAATCGGTGTGACTCGGCCCATTTTGGCCCAACTGTTTAATCGGGCATTTTAATCCTGTAGTGTGGAGCCGAAGATTATTATTTTCAAAGCTCAGTGTTGATAGGTATGTACTGAGTTGACTGTGATTTTTGTTTTATTCAATGTGTGGCCCTTTGACCGTGAGAATGAAATTTTATTGGCCCTCATCCTCATCAAAGTTACCCATCCCTGGGGCCTCATTTATAAAACAGTGCGTGGAATCCATACTAACAGTTTACCTACACTCAAAACAGGGAAATGACATATGCAAAAAAAAAAAAAAAATTTCAGATTTATAAAACCATGCATATGCACAGCTTCACACAATTTCCCCTTTATAAATCACAAACAGCTTGGAACATGTTAAAAACGCCACAATTTATCATAAATGGTGCATGCAAAGATATTTGTGAATACATGAATACTGACATACATACAAATGAGTTTATACGTCATTGCACTTCATAGAGAATGGACACTACTGATTGGTAGACCAAGAAAAAAATATGAGGCAGAAATGCAGGTATTGTGGACGAGGACAAATCAGGAAAATGTTTGATTTTCTACCTCAGCAGCAAGAACAATCACAGCATGCTGCAGCTGGAAATGAGTCACTTTAACGTCAATCATTTAGAATTTAAATTTACACTGAATTTAAAGTTTGTCTGACTAAAGGTGGATGCCAGAAGGTGCAGCGCTGCATAAAGGATGTGACGCTGATGTACAGGTGAAGCCGGTAAATCCATTTCAAATTTTTTTTTTTTTTTTTAANTTTTTTTTTTTTTTTTTAATTTAGGTAAACGTGTCACATTCAGCAGCTCTGTGTGCATCAGACTGAACCGCTCTGCAACAACAGAACCATACACAAATACAAATGTGACAATCTGCCAGTTATGATTGATCAATGAAAAATCAGACAGATCTGTCATGATCAGAATATTAATTCTGTTGTTTCACAGCATCTTTNTCAATGAAAAATCAGACAGATCTGTCATGATCAGAATATTAATTCTGTTGTTTCACAGCATCTTTAGCACCGCTGCTATCACTTATTTATGTGGAAATCAGAAGAATTGATTCACACATTTGAAGATATCAGAATTAACGAGGTCATGTGAAGTCAGTTTATTTAATCATAGCGTAGAGAGGATCTATTTTGAAGAAAATGGGCTGTCAGAGTGGATCTATACTAGAATTCAAAGTTTGGTTCCGTGGATCAACTTGTGTGGGAAGAATGACAATCTGCTTCTTTTCTCTGCTTCTCTATCTGTGTCGCCAAACACTACAGTCTCCAAAATGTGCAGTAGGTACAGAGTTTCCTACAGGTGCTGACACATGGCCAATTTTAACTCCCAAACCACAACAAAGTAGACCAACTCTAAAAAAAAGGAAATGTCACTATAGTTGGGCATAATAAGTATTATGTTTAAATTACTCAAAGAACTCATGTTTTTACATCTACTTAAGTTAGTTACATTGTTTGAAAGTAAGAAAACGAAATGTCAGGTTTACTTGGGGTGCACAAGTTTANAGTTAGTTACATTGTTTGAAAGTAAGAAAACGAAATGTCAGGTTTACTTGGGGTGCACAAGTTTAGCGAATGCAATTGTGTTAATACAGAAAGCAATTCAAAAATAAAGGTAGGTTGTCCCTTTGCAGATACCGTACACCATTCTAATCTCGCGATTAGTCATGCGAGATTTGGGCTCCCGCTAGTTTTCTGCCGTTGCTGCCTGGAGAATGGGACCGGAGGAAAGACTCAGTCGCCATTTTTCCGAAATATTGGTAAGAAAACGTCTTTTAACTTATAATTTGAGCAGTTAAGGTAAATTATTTTGTACATTATGTTGTAGTTGAGATTCC
>VXCM01008885.1:9825-33301 GCA_014773175.1 Lucifuga dentata
TTTTTTTTTTTGTTTCTTTTTTTTAGTTTTTTTCATTTTAAGGAATTCTTTCAAAAAGTCTCAAACAGGAAAAACTTCAGAATCAGCAGCTACGTCCTCGTTTGTGTAGATTTTGTCGTTTTTCCAGTAAAGATTTTTTACAGTTTGAATAAAATAACAGCAAAATGGAAAAACAGCAGCAGGTCAGAGGTCAGACATCATCATCATGACGTCATCATGATGATGTCATCACGGAGAGACACGGTCAGACAGGAAGCGGTGTGAAATGAGACGTTTAAGTGTTTGTGTTCCAGAGTAACATCAGACAGCAGCTCGTCTTTCTGCTCGTCACTGTTTCTCCTGAAACACGCAATGGCCTGACGAAAAATGACAAGTCATAAACACCAAAACAACGTCAGACAGTCTGGATATGATTCATAAATGTTTGTAATCTCACTTTTCTTAAATTTTGTCTTTGTAAAAATATCAGATTGGAGCTTTAATATGGATGTAACGCTGTGACCAGCAGGGGGCGACACGGGAAAAATCATCCATCTGCAGCAAAACGCCGTAAAAACACCTTTATATAACACGCAAACAGCTATAGAGAGTGTGTGTGTGTGTTTATGTGTGTGTGTATTTTTATGTGTGTGTTTGATAACAGCTGACTGAACTTTTAAATGCAGAAAAGCTGCAACTTAAATATTTTTGATTTTTTAAAATACATTTTGTTCATTTAACATTTATATGTAATTTAACAACGTAAAAGTTAGATTTATTAGCTGATCATCTTCTATTGATGAAAATATAAAAATAAATTAGCTTTAGTAAACATGAAACATGAATTATTACTTTCATTGTTTTTAATATAAAATGATGTAATAGCAGCTAACAGCCTGATTATTGGATCAATAAGTTGATTGATCGTCTCAAATGTTCTGCGGTTCACTCTGTTATGACGCACACTCGGTCACCGTCGTCATGGGAACCGGTGAACCTGCCACATCCTGGTAACCTGATGTTCATACGTCTGGTCAGCAGCCAAAAGGAGAACTACACACACACACACACACACACATACACACATACATACACATACACACGTACACGCATACGCATGCATGCACACACTGAATTAGAGACTACAGGATGAATAGAACCAAACATCAGCAAGAAACATTCATATTTATGGATGTTTTTCTGAAACTGAACCAAACCAACAATTTAGTTCCTGATTCAGACCAGAACAAACGATCTAAGATCTGATTCAGACCAGAACAAACGATCTGCAGGTCTGATTCAGACCAGATCAAACGATCTAAGATCTGATTCAGACCAGAACAAACGATCTAAGATCTGACTCAGACCAGATCAAACGATCTAAGATCTGATTCAGACCAGAACAAATGATCTAAGATCTGACTCAGACCAGAACAAACGATCTGCAGGTCTGATTCAGACCAGATCAAACGATCTAAGATCTGATTCAGACCAGAACAAACGAACTTGTTCTTTTTGCTCCGGATGAATTTGCCTGTTGAGACCAAAACAGATGCAGAAACAGACTCAACATTTCATTTTATCGTCATAGTAACCTGACAAAAACACTGTTGTTGTTGTTGCTGTGTTGTTGCTGTTATTGTTGTTGCTGCTTTTGTTGTTGTTGCTGCTTTTGTTGTTGTTGTTGCTGTTGTTGTTGCTGTGTTGTTGTTGTTGCTGTGTTGTTGTTGTTGTTGTTGTTGCTGTGTTGTTGCTGTGTTGTTGTTGTTTTTGCTGTTGTTGCTGTGTTGTTGTTGCTGTTGCTATGTTGTTGCTGTTGTTGCTGTGTTGTTGCTGTTGTTGCTGTGTTGTTGTTGTTGTTGCTGTGTTGTTGCTGTGTTGTTGTTGCTGTGTTGTTGTTGTTGCTGTGTTGTTGTTGTTGCTGTGTTGTTGTTGTTGTGTTGTTGTTGTTGCTGTGTTGTTGTTGTTGTGTTGTTGTTGTTGCTGTGTTGTTGTTGTTGTTGCTGTGTTGTTGCTGTGTTGTTGTTGCTGTGTTGTTGTTGTTGCTGTGTTGTTGTTGTTGTTGTGTTGTTGCTGTTGTTGTTGCTGTGTTGTTGTTGTTGCTGTGTTGTTGTTGTTGTTGCTGTGTTGTTGCTGTTGTTGTTGCTGTGTTGTTGTTGCTGTGTTGTTGTTGTTGCTGTGTTGTTGTTGTTGTTGTTGCTGTGTTGCTGTTGTTGCTGTTGTTGCTGTGTTACTGTGTTGTTGTTGTTGTTGCTGTGTTGTTGTTGCTGTTGTTGCTGTGTTGCTGTGTTGTTGTTGTTGTTGTTGCTGTGTTGTTGTTGTTGTTGCTGTGTTGTTGTTGTTGCTGTGTTGCTGCATTGTTGTTGTTGTTGCTGTGTTGTTGTTGTTGTTGTTGTTGTTGCTGTGTTGTTGTTGTTGCTGTGTTGTTGTTGTTGTGTACCAGAAGACTGACTTTATCCGTCCGTCTTCGCTCTGCAGATTTAATTAACTTCCTTTTTATTTGTAATAAACTGCAGCTTCATGACATCAATGCTTTGTTCACGATGAATGCAGGCAATGCAACTTTATCTTTAACTTTATCACATGCACACACACATACACACATGCAGTGCGTACGATGTGTCCTTCAGAGTGTGTGTGTATTTATGTGTGTGTGTGTGTGTATGTGTGTGTGTGAGAGAGAGAGAGAGAGAGAGAGAGTGNGTATTTATGTGTGTGTGTGTGTGTATGTGTGTGTGTGAGAGAGAGAGAGAGAGAGAGAGAGTGTTTTTGTGGGTGTGTGTGCATGTGTGTGCGTGTGTGTGTATGTGAGAGAGAGAGAGAGTTTTTGTGGGTGTGTGTGCATGTGTGTGTGTGTGTGAGAGAGAGAGAGAGTGTTTTTGTGGGTGTGTGTGCATGTGTGTGTGTGAGAGAGAGAGAGAGAGGTTTTGTGGGTGTGTGTGTGTGTGTGTGTGTGTGTGTGTGTGTGAGAGAGAGAGAGAGAGAGAGAGAGTTTTTGTGGGTGTGTGTGTGTGCATGTGTGCATGCGTGTGTGAATGAGTGTGTGAGACCATTTAATTAAGTTCTGCTGCATCGTGCCGGTCGGACTCGGCTCGTCACAGCAGATTCCAGGGATTAGTCTGAGCCGGAGTCTCGGCAGGGTTAGCGCAATCTGATTGGTCGACAGGAAGAGACAAATAAAAACAGAGTTTAGTGAAGATCAGACAGAGAAAGTAGAACAAAATAGACTCAGGCTGGATCGTCTGTTGCTCTCTGGAACCAGCAGGACGTGGACGCAGTGGACGCGGTGGACGCCGGGGACATGGTGGACGCGATGGATGCCACGGACGCAGTGGACGCCGTGGATGCCTCCAAAACAGACCGTCTGTGTTTCCTGCATTCATGGTTCTTCTAACTTTCACAATGTCCGTCTCAGCTCAGAGACGTTCGGTGGCGCTGCAGGACAAAGTCGCTTTTCACTGCCACAAACAGGAAACAAAGCAGACCCCACTTCCTGTTCAGTAACAACAACAAAAGATGGAGGCAGAGAAAAGAGAGTCGATGTTTCATCATGAAGAACTGACGTTACTATTGGCTAAAACAGGCCAGCCGTTGACGACGGCATATTTACGTCACACACACACACACACACACACACACACACACACACACACACATACATACACACAATAAATTTCAGAATAGGCCACTAGGATGTTATCTCTATAATAAATACATATTTTAGATGTCAGGCATGATGATGATGATGATGATGATGATGATGAAGAGATGATGATGATGATGATATGATGATTATGATGAAGAGATGATGATGAGATGATGATTATGATGAGATGATGATGATGAGATGATTATGATGATGATGATGAGATGATGATTTTGATGATGATGAAGAGATGATGATGATGAGATGATGAGGATGAGATGATTATGATGATGATGATGAAGGTGATGATGATGATGATGAGATGATGATGATGATGATGATGATGAGATGATGATTATGATGATGATGATGATGAGGATGATGATGATGGTGATGATGATGAGATGATGATGATGATGATGAAGGTGATGATGATGATGATGATGAGATGATTATGATGATGATGATGATGAGATGATGATGGTGATGATGGTGATGGTGATGATGAGATGATGATGATGGTGTGATGATGATGATGATTAATCACATTTTCCAGAAATGACTCCTGCCATATTTCACTAGAACATGAACCTTTCTGTGTTTTTGTTTCGTTTTCTGCTCGTCTGAAACTCATCAGACAAAATCAATATAAATATTGATTCTACAAAAACGTCAACCATCAGAGATGAAGAGCAGAGCAGAAAATAATTATGCTTTATAAAAACAATTTTCACCTCCAGAGAAATCAGAAGCTTAAAGAACTTTTTGATGTTTTAAAGTTTCAACGATTCTGATGAACCAAAAAATCATTTTATCCAAAGGTCATGTGATCATAACTCAGCCTGAATAATCTTCCTCTGACGACAGAAGTCATGATGAGCTGTACATGGATTTATGACGTGTGTTTGCTGCCATGTTCTGATGATGTGACACGTAACATAAAGGTGTCAGTTCTCTGATCCGTGGGCTCTCACCGGACCGGGTCTGGCAGGATCGGTATAAACACGCGGTGCCACGACTGAACTGGTCTGGCTGCTGCAGCTTCCTCTGCATTGTTCTGCAGAGTCGGAGATTTCTGAGCTTCCGGTTCTCCTGAAAATGTCCCGGTACTCTGACATGAAAACACACAGGTCCTGGTGCTGCTACTGGCGAGACCGGCACACTTCAAACACTGTAACATGTATGTAAAATCAGAAAGATGTCACAGCAACGCCGAATGTCTGATGGACAGGTGGCACGTAAACACAAACAAACAAACAAACAAACAAACAAACAAACAAACAAACAAACAAAGCTTTACAATCAGGATGGGAAGGGTGTGAGAGAGAGAGAGAGAGAGAAAGGGAGGGAGAGAGCAAGAGAGAGAGAGGGGGGGAGAGAGAGATAGAGGGAGAGAGAGAGGGATGATGAGAGATGAGGTGTTGGGTCTCATCTTGTCTCCTCAGGAAGCAGCAGCAGGAACAGGATAATCCGGCAGCATTTAAAGGTAAAACACCTGAAATCTTTAGACTTTATTGCAGCTTCATCATGTTTACAAACATTTTTCATCTTTTCAGGCTGAAACGTGGAAAATCTAAATTCTCAGATATTAAACGTTGCGTTTTATACTTTTATGAGTTATTTTACATTTCATTCTGTTCGCGCTTTTTATTTCCTCCGTTTCACCGTGTCTCCGTTTCCTGCTTGGTTTTTGGAAAATAACGAGATTTATTTTGCGTCGATGATTATGAAAGCATCATGGAAAAGTAATCCGCGTTTCTTTAAAGTTTGTTTGTGTGTGAAATCATCTTTTATTTTTCCTCAAAGAGAAAAAAAATCCACGCAGATTCAGTCTTTAATTTGCTGCTTTTTCTGCATTGATCCTATAATTTTTTGCTTTAATTATGTTTTTTTCTGTCTGTGATCATTCCAGAATTTCGTTTTTTTTTTTATTTTTGCAGTGATAATGATTATTTATGTATTTTTGTGCGCATGTCAAGTTTCTCATGTCCCTTTTTGAAAAATGTATTGTATTTGATTATTATTTTTATGGCTCATATCTCTATTTTATTAAACTAATTTTATGATTTTATTATTTTATGGTCATGTCTCTGTCTCTCTGTCCAGACGTCCTGACGCTTCCCGCAGCGTCTCAGGAAACATCAGAAATCTGAACCATAAATGGAGAAATGATCTGAAGTCGTGGATCGTGGAAACGGAGGATTTCTGCTGCGTGTCTGTGGAAATCTGGAATTAAAAATTAAGCCTGAAAGACAGAAAAGTGAAGGACCAAACTTTCAGCTCAGATCCTCCTGCATGAAGCTCTGAAGAAGGATTATTGATGATTGATTATTGATTATAGCTCCGTGCATCATGTGTTTGCTGTGGATGTTGTTCTCTCTCTGTGGAAACATCCACAGCCTGAAACAAAACAGACGTTTTTGACCCAAAATTCGATTTGCAGCCCTTTGCAGTCACAGGACCTCAGATTGAGAACCCTTCCTGTGATATGACGGAGATGAAACTTTCCTAAAATCCTGAAGTTCAGTATCTTTGTGACCTCAGACTCGTTGCCATAGTTTCCAGACCATCGCGTCCTCAGACATGCAGAACGTTTCCGTCCCCGTTGTGCTGCCGGTGTGCAACGACTCCGTAGACTTTTACTCTCTGGCTACCGGAAACGGCTCAGACGCACAGTGCACGCCGCCGCCCGAGTTCTACTTCTATGCAGACCTCTACGTCATCCTGCCGGTCATCTACTCCGTCATCTGCGCCGTGGGACTGACAGGAAACACCGCCGCCATCTACGTCATCCTCAAAGCCCCCAAGATGAAAACTGTCACCAACATGTTTATCCTCAACTTGGCCATCGCGGACGACTTGTTCACGTTGGTTCTACCGATCAACATCGCGGAACACCTGCTGCACTACTGGCCTTTCGGTGAGGTTCTGTGTAAGATCATCCTCAGCATTGATCACTACAACATCTTCTCCAGCATCTACTTCCTCACCGTGATGAGCGTGGATCGTTACCTGGTGGTTTTGGCCACAGTGAACTCGAAGCGCATGCCTTACCGCACGTACCGAGCCGCCAAAATCATCTCCTTATGTGTCTGGCTGCTCGTGATCCTCATCGTCATGCCGTTCACGGTTTTTGCCGGTGTGTACGTGAGCCCTGAGGACGGCAGGAAGAGCTGCGTGCTCAGCTTCCCGGTCCCGGAGCGGCTGTGGTTCACAACCAGCAGGATCTACACGCTGGTGCTGGGCTTCGCCATCCCGGTGTCCACCATCTGCATCCTGTACACGGCGATGCTGTACAAGCTGCGGAACATGCGGCTCAGCAGCAATGCCAAGGTCCTGGACAAAGCCAAGAAGAAAGTCACCATCATGGTCTTCATCGTCATGGCCGTCTGTCTGTTCTGCTGGACGCCGTTCCACCTCAGCACCATCGTGGCTCTGACCACCGACCTGAGGACCACGCCGCTGCTGATCGGGATCTCCTACTTCATCACCAGCCTGAGCTACGCCAACTCTTGCCTCAACCCCTTCCTGTACGCCTTCCTGGACGACAGCTTCAGGAAAGCCTTCAAGAAGATGCTGGAATGTCGACCGGCCTGAAAAAATCTCAGAGTCCTGCAGGGGCTCTGAACCCTGAACCCTGAACCCTGGAGTTCAGATGAGATGTTTGAGTCAGATCTGATTGTAATTAGTTTCTTAAATGTGCTGCGATGTCTCGCATCATTCTGCAGTTTGCTGCAGTTTAATCATTTAGACAAAATGTTCTGTAGATTAAATATCTAAATAACAGCGTCAGAAAGTTTAACATTATAAAACTCCAGAAATACAAGTTCATTTGATAAATATTTCATGTCTGTTAAAGGACTCCAGTCACTTTTCCGTTAAAGTAGCGCCAATAATTTTACACACAGGCCTATGACCAATAACATTTTAATGTTTCATCAGACAACAAAGTGAATAAATACAATCACATCATCAGCAAAACACGTTACGCTCTGCGACATCATGAAGCTCAAATGACAGATTTTCACTGAACACATCACCAAACATAACATGGCTAAAATGATGCAGATATTACAGATCAAAGGAAGATGACATCATCAGACGATAAACGCGTCGTTCTGTTACATCACTCTGCTCCTTTATACGTAACTTCCTGCGTCGCTGCCAGACATCATGAGAGAATTAAACTAAGACAAAAGTAGGAACAGTTAGCAAGCTAGCACAGTAGCTAGCATTAGCTAGCATGAGAAGAGGAGTTCTGTATCAGTAAAATTACCAGTAAATTTCTGTCTTCATTTCTAAGATGCTGTATGTCTGTCAGATTAAATGGTTGAACGGCATTTCATGACTTAACGTGTGTGTGTGTGTGTGTGTGTGTGAGAGAGAGAGAGAGAGCTTCTACTACAAACCACCAATGATGCTGATTTAGTAAGCTAGTTAGTTAGTTAGTGCTTAGACGTTAGTTAAAAGACGTAATTCATGCTAACTAGCATGAATTACGTCTTTTACGTTAGCATGTTTAAGCTACGCAAAGTGAGACAACATGGAAACTTTAGTTTGATTTGCTGTCAGACTTTAAGGTTTTAACGTTTATGAGTTATTAATCTTTTCAGAGTTTTTGTGTTTAATCTGTGTCTGCATGATGATTATTTACAGGAAATAAAGGTTCATTATAGAGAAATGACTGTTTACGCTGCAAACGGTCAGATAGAAATGTTGAACTGTTGAAATGAGGTAAACACTGAACGCAGTCGAGGAACTTCACTCGACTTTCCAGGAATTCTGACTTGAGATGTTTTCTTTGATTTTTCCCAGTCAGACGAGAGAAATTCCAAGCTCCCAGTTTAATTTGAATGCAGCATTAATATTTAAAAATCTCCTTAAGGATAAAATCCATCTTAGTGTGAAACGGCCTGAATGATGTATTATTTTCTGTAACTCAAACTCTGTTCCTGTATGATGATGATGTAAATACATCAAACATCTACAAACACAACCACAAACTTCTATTTAAAAAAAAGTCACACAGGAAGCTATGTTTGGCTGAAAATAAACTACAAACTAAAAATGAGTTTCAGTTTTTGTAAAATGTTTCTTTCATTTACACTAAAAATCTGAAAAAAAATCAGCACCAGGCTGTGAGACACATTTTGGTTTTTGATCTGAGAAACGTGCAAAAAACAAAGGAATCCTCAGCGTCATGTGACTGGGCGGAGCGTTGATATGTAGAAAACGTGTAACATGTATGTTAAAAAAAAATCCACCTGAAAACCTGCTGAACAGATTTACAGATGATTGAATGTTTTCCGCTCAGGTCACATGATCACATGATCAGAGGAGACTTTTCTAGATTTTGTTTTGTAAAATAATAAAACTGACTTCAGGCTGCAGACGATGAATTTTGTTAAAATATTAAAATCATGCAGCTTTGAAACATTAAATGTGACAAAAGGCGAGAAAATGATTTTTGTTCGTCAGAAACAAACAGAAATAATAAACAGATGTGATAATCATTCCGTCTGAGTTTTTATGACATCCATGAAATGAGTTTATTAATCTGTCCTCCTGTTTCATGTCTGGAACTTTCTCATCCAAAACAAAACAACATCTGCTGCTGCTGCCCATCGCCACGGCAACGACAGAACTTCATGAGTCAGAAAAATAAATGCATTAACCCTTTAAAGCCTAAAGACATTTTAATTTCCTTTATTTTTATTAAAGATGATCAGATAACATTTGAACATTTCTGTTTTCAGAGAATGAAAGCAGAAGTTTCTAGATTTTTTTTAATTTCTAGAATATTAATTTTTCCAATATAGTTCTGGTATGTTTCTGTAGAATTATTCTCATATTTTGTTAATTATTATTATATTTTTATCCATCCATCCATCCATTTTCTAAACCTGTTTGTCCTGTTGAGGGTCACAGGGGGGTGGAGCCTATCCCAGCAGTCATAGGGCGAGAGGCGGGGTTCACCCTGGACAGATCGCCAGTCTATGGCAGGGCTGACACATTCACGCTTTAGAGTTCCCAATTCACCTGACATGTATGTCTTTGGAGGAAGCCGGAGCACCCGGAGGGAACCCACGCAGACATGGGGAGAACATGCAAACTCCATACAGAAAGGCCCTGCCCCAGCCGGGAATCGAACCCAGGACCTTCTTGCTGTGAGGCAACAGCGCTAACCACTGCACCACCGTGCCGCCCCATTACATTACATTACATTACATTACATTACATTACATTACATTACATTTTTATTTCATTGTTTTTGTTCTGAATAGCTAGAAATGTAGGGCTGCTTAGCCTGCTGCCACTGCGAGCCGGATAAGCAGATAAGATGGATGGATGGATGGAGGGATGAATAGCTAGAAATGTTTTTCTATAAGATTTAAATTATTTCTTTCTTCACAGAGCTTTTTGAAAAAGTTTTTTTTTTTTTTTTTTTTTTTTTAAGTCTAGAAACAGTTAACATTTTCTTGATGTTTTCTGGTATTTTTGGTAAAATTTTCTCTAATTTTTCTTCCAGATTTTATGACATTATTTTAAATTATACAGTTTTCCTTTTTTTTTGGAATTAAGTATTTTTTCTAGAAACAAGTAGAAAATTGAAATGACTCTTTACGGATTCTTTATGAGTGGAAAATAAAAGATAAATAAATGATAAAACTGGTTTTGGCTGCAGAGGGACGTTGGTTTATTCATTAAAACATTGTGATATTATGTAAAGAAATATAAAATGTTTATTTTCATGATTCTGAACAAATTCATGTTAAGATGATAATATAGATACATGCATTATGTGGTATTATGTGAGATTAAAGTGAATTTTAACAGGAAAAAAAAACTTCCTGAGATTCTACTGATAAAAGAAATGGACGTTTGGATTTTATTGTTTTTATTCTGAAGATTCAGAATGAAATAATTATTTTGTAGTTTTTAGTTTGTTTATTTTTATTTTACTGTTCTTCCAATCACAGACAAGCACAAACAGGAAGCTGTTACCAGTCACATATTTTACTGTCAGCGTGTGTCGCCCCCTGGTGTCCACAGGAGGAAACAGCCGGAGGAGGAGGAGGAGTTCCACATCTTCATCTCACTTTTACTTCCTGTCTGTGTGAATTAAATATAAATATATATTTTTAAAAAATGCTGATGACTTGAGGTGAAACTTGCAGCTTGAACATCAACGTGCTGAAAAACACACGTTCCAGTCTTTTCTCTGTCAGATCATACTTATAAACTCTTAAAATACATTTTCACATAAAACGTAAAAGTTCTCATATAAAATATTACAGATGTCAAATTTTCATGTTTGTTAATGTGTAAGGTCTAAAGTTTATTATAATTTTATTGTTTTTGCCACTTGAAAAGCTGCAATGTAAAAAATTCATTAAAATGACATTTTGATTTGTAAAAATATGGAATTTCTGACAAACGCTTTAATTTTTTAACAGGTTTATAATGTGAAAATAGTTCAGGAAGAATTTTCTATATTAATTATTTTTTTCCAAACTTTCTACAAACATTAAAAAAAAAACTTTTCCCAAACTTTTCAGATATCTTAACTTTTTATTTTCTCTGTTATGGAATAAAATTTCTCTCTGATAATTTAGACAAAATCATTAATTATCTGAAAATTTCTGGAAAAAAGTAGAAAATCAAGAATTTTCTAGGATTTTTTTTCCTTATTTTAAGAAGGTATTTTTTTCCGTCATAGATTTTTAGATGTTTGATATTTTTTAGAATCCAGAACTTTCAAGCCAAAATTTCTCATCTTTTCTCATAAAGAATTTTTTAAAGCAAAGTTATGAAACTGTAACGGTCTACATTTCTTGTAGGAAATATCATGTGTGCTTGCCTCTACCCGGACTCCCTGCACTGCTCTGTGTGTGTGTGTGTGTGTGTGTGTGTGTGTGTGTGTGAGAGAGAGAGAGAGAGAATAACTGATGTGCGCCTCCATGTGGTCAAGTTAACAAACTGCATTAAAAATTAAAATTAAAAAAAAAAAAATGCAGTGATGACACAGTTTGGCCGCTAGAGGTCAGTGCTGCTCCATGTAGCCTCCTACACTCCGGGTGTGTGTGTGTGTGTGTGTGTGTGTGAGACGTCAGTATTAAATAGTTTGTTGTTTCCCTTATTGTTATTATTATTATTATTATTATTATTAATTTATTTATTTATTATTGCTTGGAGTTTATAGCTGATTGTACTGACTGTGATAATTAAAAGCATTAATATGTGACTAAAGAACATGTTCAGAAACTGACATACATGACGCAGCGGCTGAACATGTTTGCTAAACGTCCCGGCAGGTAAATCAGGTACATCAGTTAGTTCAGGTACTTCAGGTAAATCAGCTTCTCATGCCGACATCACAAAGCTGCTGATCTGAAACAACCAATTGCTGCTTCTTGTGCAGCGGTGGATAAATCTCATCAGCCGTTACCGTGACGTTACCGTGACGTTACCATGACTGTTAGAGCCATTACTGTTACTTCCTGTAACAAACTGCAAGCAGCTTTTAGCGTAGAGAGACTCTACGCTAAAAGCTGCTACGCTCTACTCATCACTTCGTTTAAACTCAGCGTAACCGAGAATAACGAAAACGTTCAGTAGACCAACAAACTGATGATGACCTGATTATGATCTGATTACGATCTGATTATGATCTGATTATGACCTGATTATGATCTGATTACGATCTGATTACGATCTGATTATGACCTGATTATGATCTGATTATGACCTGATTACAGTCTGATTATGATCTGATTATGATCTGATTATGACCTGATTACAATCTGATTATGATCTGATTATGATCTGATTACAATCTGATTACGATCTGATTATGACCTGATTACAATCTGATTACGATCTGATTATGATCTGATTACAATCTGATTATGATCTCCAGAAAGAAAGGAAAAATGATTCCGTTGGAATCATTTGGCTGGAAACACGAGCCGCTTCTCAGTCAGCACTGACCTTTAGTAACCCTGGCAACAGCCAAGCTCCGCCTCTCTACCGGGAGATCTCAGCCTGTCAGAGGTTCACAGGAAGTTCAGATCAAGTTCACTCATAACGATCTGCTCAGAGAACAACTTCCTGTTGCCGTTCTGAGTTTGATCGACATTTTCAGACAACACGAACGAATTGACCAAGAAGAAGAATGAACCTGAGGACCAACAGATCAGGATGATCTATCAGTCCTCTTCCTCCTCCTCCTTCTCCTCTTCCTCCATCACTCTCCTGGATTGATTTTCTGTCTACTGCGTGCAGCCCTTTTAAACAAACAATGGCGAGGAGGAGGAGGAGGAGGAGGAGGAGCAGAGAAATATTCTTCCTCCTCCTCCTCCTCCTCCTACATGTGACCTGCTTTGAAGATGTCTTCATCCTCCTCATCCTTTGTCGTGTGTTAAAGTCAAGGCCTTTTTCCTTTCTGATGAAACAACAAAAGGGTTAGAGATTAAAAGAAAGAAAGAAAAAAGAAAGAAAGAAAGAAAGAAAGATTTTCCTCCTTTTGTTCATCTTCCTGCATTTTAGTCTGTTTTTCTGTTTAATTCATTCTTTCTTTGGATTTCTGCCTGTTTTTTGTATGTTCTTTCTGTCTTGTCATATATGATATGATATGATATGAAATGATATGATGTATTATGACATATTTGGGCGACAGGTGGAGTTTTTGCAGCCTGGGCATGTCTCTGTGCAGGTGCTGCATTCTGATTGGCTCGTGGTGAAGCATCACAGAAGTCTGCAGTATTAAAGGTCAGAGTTCAGGTGCTGTTCTGGTCTGTTTGCAGTAATGATCAGTGCCATGTATGTTTGATGATTCCTAAAAAGTTTAGTTAAAAAAAAAAACATGAACTGATTTTCATGTCTTTTTCATGTCAACATGCTTATTAACTTTAATGACAAACTGAAGATTAATAGGTTAAATTAGAGAAGTACATGATAAATGTGTTTAGTATTTACCTGTCCAAAATCTCTCTCTCTCTCTCTGTCTCTCTCTCTCTCTCTCTCTCTCTCTCTCTCTCTCTCTGTCTCTCTCTCTCTCTCTCTCTGTCTCTCTCTGTCTGTAAGGACTCTCTCGTTATAGACGTGTCCTGTGAGTGTTTAATGATTTTCCGTCTCGTCTCTGCAGATGAACGTTATTATGTTCATGGTCACAGAAAAGAACAGAACATCCTGATCAAACCAAAAGATAAAGAACTGCTTCAGCTCTTCCTCCTCTTCCTCCTCCTCAATAGCTTCATCCTTACATCTTTTTCTCTGCCTGTGTCTGAAATTCTGTTTCTGCAGCAACATTCACCTGCAGGAAACAAGACAAACATCAGTAACACTCATTTCCATGTAAAATGACTGAAGAGTTTTCGTTAAATCAGCATAAAAATCAATTACAAAAAAAAGTCTTAGTTTAGTGTGCGTGTGTGTGTGTGTGTGTGTGTGTGTGGTGGGGGGGGGCACTTACAGTACTTTCATGTCTGAAAGTATCAGCTCAGCATCTGATGAATTATTTCCTGTTGTTTGAAATTGTTCAGCTGCAAGCTAACTGGCTAACAGCTACAAGATAACAGGCTAACAGCTAAAGGTGGAAACACAACTAATTAGTTTCTCCACTTGAAGCAAAAACACCTGGTAATACCAAGAAAGTCACATGAGGAGGAGAGCCAATCAGCTGGTGAGATGCAAAACAAACAGGAAGTGATACTGACTCAGTCAAGCATAGTTGGAACGTTAGCTAGCTGTAATTTCTGTGATAGAATAGGCTAACGGTGGAGTGAAACTAGCTTAACGGTGATTTTCTTTATCATCGGTGATTTGTGATGTATGGACAGTGTTAGCTTAGCTGCTAACAATGTTAGCTTAGCCGCTACACTAACTTCAGGTGAGTTCTTGTCTTGTGGTGGATTTTGACTTCAGAGCATATTTAAGTTTAGCATCATAGAGGCTAATTAGCATCATAACCTGCCAAAGATCAGATCTGATGACATCATCAGTCATTTTATTGAGGAGCAGCTAAAGCTAATCTCAGTTCCTGCTAAAATATTACAGGATTTATTATTTCTGCTTTTACTGAAGGAAAAACTCTGTTTCTACTTTTACTCTGATTCATGTTTACTCATGTTGGTACAGTTTATGGTATTATTTACTTCTAAAATCACCATGACAACGTTCAGTGTTAAATCATTCATATCAGCTTGAATATTGTTATAAAAATACCTTCAGATGTGATATTATTTTACAATTATACTTCCTGTGTTTCTGTAGACGTGTTAAAGTGTTTTTATACTGGATAAAGGCAGGAAGTGGATGTTTCATCTGAGGCAGCAGCAGCTCATGTTCAGTAACGTTCAATCATACAAACCAAAATTCAGTAACAGTCTGAACTGAAATGCAATTATCGTCTTTCATTACAACTTAACCGACTCCATAAAAGTCAGGTCTGCAGCAATAACAGCAGAAAGAATCATGTGAGGGACGGCAGAGGATCAACACTAATATCACCAATAAAATCACCACAATCTGCTTCAAAATGCTATTTCATCCTGAAAATTAATTTTACAGCCCGAACAGACGCAGAAATCAAAACAAATCTTATTAAAACAACATGAAGCTTCATTCAAACCTTTTTTATTGAAGTATTTAGTCAAAAGGTCACAAGTTTAATCTGATTTAACATTTAGAGAAACACAAAACTTCAGCTGCTCAAAAAACACAAAGCAGGTTTTAGAGATTCTAAAATTCATTCTGATGCTGTAAAATAAAGAAGCAAACCACGTTAAACACGGAAGATCTTCAGGACCACCATTTTGCATGTTTGAGCCTAATATATTCAGTTTTCATACATGTTACGTTTCTGACAATCATTTCCCAAAGGATAAAACTGTATTTCAGCTTTCCTGATATTTTGCAAAATCTCTTAATCTTTCAAAATCAAATATTCAAGTGATACACCCACCTTAAAAATCCATGTTTCTCCTGCTAATAGTTACACAGCCTTATGAAGTCACGGTCCTTTAAATTTTTCCATAAACGCAGGTCTTCTTTTGGGACTATATTCCCCGGTGGAGGCATACATTCACTCCACGCTTTTTATTGAGCTTAAACACTAAAATTACATAACTTCTAAAAAAACCTGAATACACGTCTTGTTGGTGATGATGGATTACCTATCCCAAGAACGTTTACAGTATCAACAAGTTGATTTTAATAGAGAATGAACTGAAACCAATGGAGGTCTGGAAGGTAGGAAAAACATTTTTAATTCACCGTTCCAGTAGTATGCTTTGGGAAATGATTGTCAGTAACATTACATGTATGAAAACTGAATATATTAGGCTCAAACATGCAAAATGGCCGGTATGGTCCTTTAAATATCTGACTTGGATTTTGTTTCCTTCTTTTCTTTAAACCTTCTGGAGTTTAAAGTCATTCTGACAGATTGTTTGCTGCATTTTGGAAACTCTTTTTTTTTTTTACAATCAAGTGGAAAATAGACGAGTTTATTTATTTTAAACATTTTGCTCAATTATTTTACATGGATGACGTACAGATGATCACTGATCCGCTGTGGCGACTCTAACGGCAGCAGCCAACAGTAGAAGAAGAAGATTTTACACTGGATTTTTTTTCTAAAATGAAGAATTTTGTAGAAAAATGGATTTGATAAATCATCATCTCAGAGAATGCCGTCGCATCACGTTCACGTTAAGCATAAACCATGAGCTTCATCCATCTTTAAAATAACAATAACTTCATATGTGTGCTGCTACACGTTTACAAAAAGTCCTGATTCAAAATAACTTTATGAATCAGACGCTGTGACGATGCTTTTACCGCCGCAGCTTCATTCTGCGTGCAGACTCCATGTTAGTGGAAGGTCATTGATGTGCTGAGTGACACACACACACACACACACTGCAGGTATGGAGTTTTTTCATGTTAATTACTTTGTGTTATAATGAATGAAAGCCTGAACGTGACAGAAATGAAACTCTCTCCATTAATGTCACATTAACCTTCAGTCAACTCCATCAACACACACACACACACACACCACGCTATGACTAGGAAAGGATCCACATTCATCTTTGTTCATCTGATTTACTTTGACACCATAGAAACTACTTCCTGTTTGGAGTTTCTGTCTCCGCCCCCACACATTTCTGACCAATGGTTGTGTGTTTGAAAGGTCACAGCAGCAGCTCAGCTCCCAATACACAAGGGAACTCCCTGCTTAGCGTAGCATTTAGCATGTGTGGACATCTGATTAGGAGTTCATGACACGTGTAACCATGTGACTTCCTGTCTGTCCTTCACCTGTCACTCTTTCATTCCTCTTATCTTTCCTCTCTCCTCTCCTCTCCTCCCCTCCTTCCCTCCTCTCCTACCTCCTCTCCTTCCCTCCTCCATCTTTCTGATGGGGGTTGAGGGTTCAGTCCACCTTAATCAGACAGTCCATCTTAATCAGACCCGCTCCTCCTCTCTGCCTCTTTCTGTGATTTTAGGTAAGGCTTTATTTCTCTTTTATTAAAACTCTCTCTCTCTCTCTCTCATCTTCCATTAGATGGTGTTTTCGCCTCTCTTCAGCTCAGAGTGTTGGGAATTCTCCTGAGTGCAGCTTCAATCAAATCCCTCAGAGACGAAGGACACAATCCACTTCGTGTGTGTGTGTATGTGTATGTGTGTGTGTGTGTGTGTGTGTGTGTGTGTGTGGGGACAGAGAGGTAGAGATGTTTTCTTGGCTAAAGGATTAAACCTGTAGTTACATTAAATCACTTTATGTATAAATAAAAAGACAAACAATAAGAATAATAAGAACAGACGAGTCTCATTATTTCATCTGATGGAGAGAAAATGTTTTTCATTCTTCTGTTTCTGCTCAAACACGACCAGCCGCCATTAATGTGTGTGTGTGTGTGAGAGAGAATTATAAAATATATTTAATTTCCTTTTCAACTGTCATTTCCTCTCTCTCTCTCTCTCTCTCTCTCTCTCTCTCTCTCTCTCTCTCTGTCTCTCGGGTTTTCAGGTCGTGATGGACGATAACGTCTGCCTTTGGACTCCATCCATGACGGTGCTGACATGCTAAACGTCTCGCTACACACGCAGCAGTTAACATTCATGATGAACACTTACAGTATGTGCATGAACACACACACACACACACACACACACACACACACACACGGTGCTTCCAGTCGTTTGACGCTGTGCAGCGAAGCGTTGCAGGATAAAACATCTCTGTGGAATAAACAGGAGAGAAGAGGAATGGAGGGATGAAAGAAAAGACGACAGGAGCATCAAATCATTTCCACAATTTTACTTTGAATTTAGCTTCAGAACACATTTAGCATGTTAGCTAGCATGATATGTAACATGAAAACATGCTAACATGCTGGGTTAATGTCCCATCCTGACAGATGTGACATTTTTATTCTTTTATTTAACCAACATGTTTCCGGAAATTCTTCAGAAAGAAATTTTTTTAAGTTCCTAGGGATAAAAAGGAATAAAAATTGAAAATTAATTACTAATTTCAGAAAATTAGTAAGTGATTTCCTACTTGATTCTAGCAAATTCTATGAAATAAAAGAAAGTCTAAAAAAAAAAAAAAAACNAAAAAAAAAAAAAAAAGCAGGGAAATATTTCTACAAAAAACAACAAAAAAATAATCCAAATAAATTTATTTTAGAAAATCTTAAAAATATAAAAATATAGGTGCAAAACACACTTAACTGCCATAATATATGATATGATGATATGTTAAGATATGACCTATTTTTCATTCTGTAAACAACCAACGAGGCCCAAAAGCAGCGTTTAAAAAGAAAAAAAAATAATAATAATTTCAGCAAAATTCAACAAAAAGTGAAAATGTAAAATGATTTAGAATGAAAGGTTTAATGTCGACAAAATGACACGTGGCTGCAGAAGCTACAGACGCCATGATGGATACACACACACACACACACACACACACACACACATACACACAGCATGGGCAGACGGTNACACACACACACACACACACACACACACACATACACACAGCATGGGCAGACGGTGCAGCAGACACATCTGATCTTATCAGCTTCAGGAAATTGATTTGGCAGGTTAATCAGGCTGGCCACGCCCACATCATCACAACCTTCCATACGCACGTTATTTTGGCGTCTGTGAAAATACTTCACGTCATCCAGACTCACAACTCCACATCTTCTGACCTCCAACGTGAAAAAATCCACTGGAACAGAAATCAGAATCCATCGTCTCAGACCTTCACTTTCTGCACATTTTATTGTTGTAGATTTAATTTTAAATAGATAAAATTACCGTTTTTGCCCATTAATGTACCGGATCCAGACCAGAATCCGGACTTTGAGGATGACTGCTACAGGCCTGCCAACTCTCACGCATTGAGCGTGAGACTCACGCAAACGGCTGACATCTGATTTCTCACGCTCGAAAAACATCCGTTTAACTTCGTACGTCTTCGGCTTCTCTCTCTGCTCCTCCCACTTTTTATGGATTTGAGCGCCTCGCGCCAGCACGACTCGTTGCCATAGTGATTAAGTTTCACTGAAAACAGTTATCGGCACCAGTGGAGAGACTGCGGCAGCAGAACGGATTGGAAGATATAGTGTTATTAAATGATTATTAAAATAGTTCAACTAGTCGGACTTTAGCGTTTTAAAGTTACTTTAGACAAACTGGGCATCTATCTTTGTCCCTGATGTGTTGGAGGAAATTGTCTGGTGATGCTGGCATTTCACCACTTAAGTTTTTACATTCCAGCAACAGCGATTAAACAATATGACTAAATAAACAGACAGTAATCACTTTATTTAGAGTTCATCTGTTATTGACAGCTAGTTATGCAGTGAATAAACATGTGTGGCCTGTGAGTCTTGTGTACTGGGCCTGTGTTGGGCTCATAACATGCATGATTACTGGTATATATATATGTAGAGATGTGAAATGTACTCAAATAAATAATCGATCCCAGCGAATATAACATCTGTTTTTTGTCAAAGTAACTTTATTTCACTGACCCAACACAGAGTTGCAAGGAAGACAATGTACACCTCCGCCAGGGAATATAGCCCTATGAAAACACGGCTTTTACTGAAAAATTAAAATAGCCATGCCTTTTACAATCCAGCATTAAGTGTTAGAAAGTGAAACATTGAAAATTAAGGTATGTGTATCACCTGGACATTTGATTTTGAAAGATTAGGGGATTTGAAAAAATGCATTTTTATGATTTGTAAAAAAGTTGTCAGTAATATAACATGTATACAGGCAGTAGTTATTGAGTTAAACCTGCAAACTCACTGTTATGGTCCTTTATTGAACAAATACACTACAACTGATTATTAAAATATGCACTACAGTTGCTTGATTTTTACATTGTGCTTTATGTTTCTCAGAGGAAGCATCCAAATCACTCACTTCTGACCACGAAAGACACCAGTCATTCTGAGATGAGTCAGCAGCCCAGCACATCTGAACAAGGTCAAAGATGCCTTACATCCTCCCTTCAAACAAGCAAAACTTGAACTTGGACACTGTGATCTCAAACTGCAGTCAGTAGACTAATATTTGATTTTGTGATTGATGATATTCAGTCTTTCTCATTGGTTGAGCAGCCTTCACTCAAAACACTTGCAGAGGGAATCAATGGTGGCAAAAGAGTTATGAGCAGAAAGACATGAGTCCAGCGTATTGAAAGGGAATTTGCTGCCATGAAAGAAACCTTGACTTCAAAACTTCAGAATGTGACAAGTGTGNGCAGCCTTCACTCAAAACACTTGCAGAGGGAATCAATGGTGGCAAAAGAGTTATGAGCAGAAAGACATGAGTCCAGCGTATTGAAAGGGAATTTGCTGCCATGAAAGAAACCTTGACTTCAAAACTTCAGAATGTAACAAGTGTGTGCCCAGCAGCAAATACGTGGACTGCACAAGTTTCTTTGGTGTGACATACAGAGGTGTAAAGAGTAATAAAATATTGTACTTAAGTAAAAGTACTGCTACTTTGACAAACTTTTACTCAAGTAAAAGTAAAAGTACTTGTGTAAAAATGTACTTAAGTAAAAGTAAAAAGTATTTTGTTTCAAATGTACTCTGAGTAAAAAGTACTGAGTTGCATTTTATACGTTACCAAAAAATGCAAAAAATACATACATTTTAAACAATTTCAATGAAAAATATAGACGAAAGCTTCAATAAGCGGGGTCCAAGCATGTGCGACGACTGGACGAATGATTCAGTTTTAGCAGAAGTGGAGTGCGCAGATATTTACCAAGTTTAGTGACAATTGAACCAATCATTCATGAGATATGGCAATTTTTGTTGACTAATCTACGCTAACTCAAATTTCGCAGCCAATTGCAGCAAAATGGTAGTACTTTCTATAGCCTTACTATAATCTTACTATAATTGCTATAGTTGTACTATACACTTACTATAGCGTTTCTATAAACTTACTATAGTGACCAAAGTAAGTATAGTAAGTGTATAGTAGACTAAGTCTTACTATACACTTACTATAGTCTTACAATACACTTACTACAGACTTTTTATACACTTATTATACTCTTACTATACACTTACTATAGTCTTTTTATATACTTATTATTGTCTTACTATTCACAATATAGTCTTACTATATAGTCTTACTACACACTTACTATAACCTTATTATAGCCCTACTATACACTTACTATAGTCTTACTATAGCCTTACTATACACTTAATATAATCTTACTATACACTTACTATAGCCTTACTATTCACTTACTATAGTCTTACTATACACTTACTATAGCCTTACTGTAGCCTTACTATACAATTACTATAGTCTTACTATACACTTACTGTACTCTTACTATACACATACTATAGTCTTACTATAGCCTTACTATTCACTTACTATAGTCTTACTATACCCTTACTATATACTTACTATAGCCTTACTGTAGCCTTACTATACAATTACTATAGTCTTACTATACACTTACTATACTCTTACTATACACATACTATAGTCTTACTATAGACTTACTTTACACTTTCTATAGTCTTACTATAGTCTTACTGTATACTTACTATAGTCTTACTATAGCCTTATACACTTACTATAGTCCTACTATAATCTTACTCTGCACTTACTAGAGTCTTACTATAGTCTTATTACAGCCTTACTATACACTTACTATAGTTTTACTACACACTTTACTATAGTTTTTTAATGCACTTAATATAGTCTTTTTATATACTTACTATACACTTACTCTAGTCTTACTATACACTTACTCTAGTCTTACTATACACTTACTATAGCCTTACTATACACTTACTATAGTCTTACTATACACTTACTCTAGTCTAACTATACATTTACTATAGCCTCACTATACACTTACTACACTCTTGCTATACACTTACTATATTCTTACTATAGACTTACTATACACTTTCTATAGTCTTACTGTATACTTACTATAGTCTTACTATAGCCTTATACACTTACTATAGTCCTACTATACACTTACTATAGCCTTACTGTAGCCTTACTATACACTTGCTATAGTCTTACTACACACTTACTATAGTCTTACTATACACTTACTATAGCCTTACTATACACTTACTATAGTCTTACTATAGTCTTACTATACAATTAATATAGTCTTACTATACACTTACTATAGTCTTACTATACAATTAATATAGTCTTACTATACACTTACTATAGACTTACTATAGTCTTACTATACACCTACTATAGCCTTACTATATACACTTACTATAGTCTTACTATACAGTTACTATAGTCTTACTATACACTTACTCTGGTCTTACTATACATTTACTATAGCATCACTATACACTTACTATACTCTTACTATACACTTACTATATTCTTACTATGGACTTACTATACACTTTCTATAGTCTTACTATAGTCTTACTCTATACTTACTATAGTCTTACTATAGCCTTATACACTTACTATAGTCCTACTATAGTCTTACTATGCACTTACTAGAGTCTTACTATAGTCTTATTACAGCCTTACTATACACTTACTCTAGTCTTACTATACACTTACTCTAGTCTTACTATACACTTATTATAGCCTTACTATAGTCTTACTATACACTTACTCTAGTCTTACTATACATTTACTATAGCCTCACTATACACTTACTATACTCTGACTATACACTTACTATATTCTTACTATAGACTTACTATACACTTTCTATAGTCTTACTATAGTCTTACTGTATACTTACTATAGTCTTACTATAGCCTTATACACTTACTATAGTCCTACTATACACTTACTATAGCCTTACTGTAGCCTTACTATACACTTACTATAGTCATACTACACACTTACTATAGTCTTACTATACACTTACTATAGCCTTACTATACACTTATTATAGACTTACTATAGTCTTACTATACAATTAATATAGTCTTATTATACACTTACTATAGTCTTACTATACAATTAATATAGTCTTACTATACACTTACTATAGTCTTACTATACAGTTACTATAGTCTTACTATACACTTACTCTGGTCTTACTATACATTTACTATAGCATCACTATACACTTACTATACTCTTCCTATACACTTACTATATGCTTACTATGGACTTACTATACACTTTCTATAGTCTTACTATAGTCTTACTGTATACTTACTATAGTCTTACTACAGCCTTATACACTTACTATAGTCCTACTATAGTCTTACTATGCACTTACTAGTGTCTTACTATAGTCTTATTACAGCCTTACTATACACTTACTATAGT
>VXCM01008886.1:0-15156 GCA_014773175.1 Lucifuga dentata
TTACATGTATGAAAACTGAATATATTAGGCTCAAACATGCAAAATGGATGGTATGGTCCTTTAATAAGGAGCAGGAGAGTAGAATTAGTTTGATTTGCCAGGTGCAATGGTGCAGACTCTGTAGCAGCTGGTGTAGGTTTATCATTTGCTGCCTGATTCTTACTAATTGGAGCCAGAAAATCATAATTTTGGAAGAGAGGGAAGCCTGTGTAGAGGTGGGATGAGAAAGAAGCAGCAGCTATGGCTGAAAAAATTCAATAACTTTGTATTTTTAGAGAAAAGTTGGCAGTTTTTGATCTCCAGGATATGGATATTATTTTGGAGGCTGCATCAGCAGCCATCAGTCATAATCTGTGTTGAGACACTTTGCCTTCATCATCCTTTAAGATGGCCAGATTCAGACCTGGATGACTGAAACTCATTTGCAGGTGGTTTGGTGTTACATTTATTAGAGAGTTCCTTGGTGCATGAATTTCATTGTATGGTTGCCATGAGATTGCTATGCATGTGACAATAAAACCTAAAACCTGAACCCTCAAAGCATTATCCTCCTGAGAAAAGAACTGAACAGCCTGTCAGCTCTACCTGCTACTATTTCAGCTTTTCACCATAATTATTCTATTTGGAGAATATGTTTGTTTTTTTTTGTGTTTAGTTTAATTTTGGTCCAACAGTATAAAAGTAACAGTAAGGACACATACCATAACAAATATTTGTACCAAAAAAGGTGTAGACAGAAGCTTCTGCTTACATAGCCTTCTTACATATAACACACTCAGACGTCACAAATCAGACTCAAATTTAAACTTAAAAACACAAGATTTATAACTTATTCATATTGAAAAATATTTGGAGATGATAGTCGACCAAATGCTAATTTTAGGTCCAAGAATTAATTAGGTTGCTCTGAGGTCAGTTCTGACTTACATAAGACATCAGTCATGATTGTTAATATTAAGATACAGTAACTGGGGGGTTTTTGTTTGTGTGAAAGTGAAGGAGCAGGCCTTACATTTATCATGAGGCATCCTGAAAGTGCACAGAGCGCCATGAATGTTTCACTGGACACAGAGAATTTATTAGCTTGTGGGTGTGTGTGTGTGTGTGTGTGTGTGTGTTTTGAGAGTGAGAGCTGCATCACACANCTTGTGGGTGTGTGTGTGTGTGTGTGTGTGTGTGTTTTGAGAGTGAGAGCTGCATCACACACAGCATCAGCATCTAGGCCCATTGGATTCGGTGACTGAAAGGATCATACTATTTTTTGTGCATATTTGAGCCCAATACATACAATCCATATACATGTTATGTTGCTGACAACAATTTCCCAAAATATGCTACATTAGCAGTAAATTTCAAAATTGTTTTTCCTACCTTCCAGACTAACATTGGCTTCAGTTCATTCTAGTATGTTATAAAAATGTACTTGTAGAGACTTGAAACATGCTTGAGATACACACCGATCAGCCACAGCATCAAACCTCTGACAGGAAGTGAATAACATCAAGGTGTGGATATATCAGCAGCAAGTCAACAGTTGTAGAAGTTGATGAAGCAGGAAAAATGTGCAGCATGAGGATCTGAGCCACTTTGACAAGGACCAACATGTGATGCTCGACGACTGGGTCAGAGTGTCTCCAAAACGGCAGGTCATGTGGGGCGTTCCTGGTATGCAGGTCAGTACCTACAAAAGTAGTCCAAGGAAGGACAACCGGTGAACCGGTGACAGGGTCATGGCATCCAAGACTCATTGATGGTCGTGGGGAGCGAAGGCTAGCCATCTGGTCTGATCCCACAGAAGATCTGCTGCTATGATAGAAGGTGTCAGAACACACAGCACGGCGGGTGCTGCATAGCCGCAGACCGCTCAGAGCGCCATGCTGACCCCTGTCCACCACCCAAAGCTCCTACAATGGACACATGAGCGCCAGAACTGGACCATGGAGCGATGGAAGAAGGTGTCCTGGTCTGATGAATCAGGTTTTCTCTGACAACATGTGATGGCCAGGTGTGTGTGTGTGGTTTACCTGGGGAAGAGATGCACCAGGATGCATTATGGGAAGAAGGCGAGCTGGCAGAGGCAGGGTGACGATCTGATGATGTTCTGCTGGGAAACCATGGGTCCTGATTCATGTGATGTTACTTTGACACGTAGCACCTAAACATGGCTGCAGACCAAGTCCAGCCTTCACGCAGCAGTATTCCCTGATGTCATGGCCTCTTTCAGTAGGATAACACGTCCTGCTACACTGCTAACATTGTTCAGGAACGGTTTGAGGAACATGACAAAGAGTTGGTGTTGACTTGGCCTCCAAATTCCCCAGATCTCAATCCAATCCAGCATCTGTGGGATGTGCTGGAAAAAGAAGTCTGATCCATGGAGGCCCCACCTCACAACTTCCAGGACTTAAAGGATTTGCTGCTAATGTCTTGGTGCAGATACACAGGACACCTTCTGAGGAGTCCATGTCTCCACGCTCAGAGCTGATTGGGCGGCACGAGGAGACCTACACGATGTTAGTCAGCTGGTGTTAATGTTGTGGCTGATCGGTGTATAATCCATCACAGCAAACATTAGGTTTTTGGTCCAAGTAACTTTATTTAACTGATTCAACACTGAGCTGCACAACAATGTATTTCTCTGCCAGGAAATATAGTCCCAGCAGAAGACGACTTTTACAGAGAAATTAAAATGATCATGCCTTGTACAATCGTGCATAAGTGTCAGTAGGCAAAACATTGAATCTAACATTGATTTTGACAGATTAGGAGATGTGAAAAAATTACAGGAAACTAAAATACGGTTTTATGTTTTGTAAATTAGTTGTAACGTGTATGTGGGTTGTATATATTGGGCTCAAACATGCACAATCGCCGGTATGATCCTATATATGTATTGTCCTCGGTATGGTCGTCTGTGTACGTGGAACCGTAAAAATCAAAAGTTCCATGGGGAACGTTACTCATGTTCTTAGTTGTGCTGCACAGGTGCTCAGCTTTCTGGTTGGCATTCAGAATGTTAAAATCAGCCACGTCCCGTCTCTGAGGCCACGATCATCTTCAAATTTCTAGTCTGTATTTACAGGTACCTCTGGATAGGGAAACTCCACCATGTGTGGAACTCACCTGAGAAATGCTCAAATCCTCAGGCAAGTTGGAAGTCTGAATAGGGATATGTGAAAATTTGGTATTGTGTCTTTTGCAGCAGTTATGTATTTTTAAAAAAATGATGTTAAAACTGACATTTTAGCCAAATTGTTTTCTTAAATACAGCCATGGCTGAGTTTGGTATATTGTCAGGTGATTTTGGGCTTTCAGTTAAAGGATGTGATGTTGGAAGTTGGTGACAGCATACTTAGTCCACAGTTAGAGGAGGAGCTGTGCCTGGCATGATGGTGATTTTAATTTTGCTGAGCCACACCTCTGCTGGTCCTGCTCTCCAGGGTCCACAGTGCCTCTGGTTTCCCACCAGCCAGTGAAACGCATTCATCTGTAGACTGCACCATTAAAATACTGTCATTTCCCAATTATAACACGCGGCTTATACATGGATTTTTCAAACATTCTGGTTATGTATGGTTTATACACGAGTGCAGATAATACATGTTTGTTTTCAAAATGACTGCAGCCCGTTTGTTCTTTTTCCGACCAATAATCGCCATGTATAGTACACTTCTCATGTCCAATCAAATAAAACCTTCATGAGTTCATTTAGGGTGGGTCACTTACTTCACTGTACTTGTCCAAGTGACACGTTACAATACAATATGGAATATGAAAGCAATGCATTGAAATGCATTATGCAATATGAAAGCTCCAGGGAAAAAGTGCCGGTCTTTTACCACTGGATTCAAGCTATAAGTCATCGAAACTGAGAAACTCAAAGGAAACCATGCTGCTGGCAGAGAATTTTCAATCAATGACAGTGTGGTTTGTCAGTGGTGAATGAGAAGAAATTGCCTGTGTTGCTAAGGTACAAGCAAGACAAACCAAGGAAACAAATGCCGTTTTCCGGCTCTGAAGCAGAATCTAGCAGCCTGGGTGAAGTCATTTTGTGAGGCAGGGAGTGCAGTATCAACGTCTGATTCTCATGAAAGCCCTGGATCTCGCCAAGGAGCAAGGCATTGACGACTTCTGTGCCTCCCCTAACTGGTGTCTTCATTTCATGCGGCGTAACAAACTCAGCATGCATCAGAAAACGACAGAACTGCCCAATGACTGGGAGGGAAAAGTAACAAACTTCCGGGGATTCCTCAAAAATGTCACTGAAAGAAAAAATCTCTTAAATTCCAAAACTGGATATAAGGATGAAGTGCCCTGACACTCGACGCTCCTCCAAATAGAACAGTGACACAACAAGGGGAGAACTCTGCAAAAGTAGTTACTATGGGCAATGAGAAGACCCTTACAGTCGTCCTTGCCTGCCTCAGAGATGGAACTAAACTTCTGCCAATGGTTATTTTGCGTCGTTTCACTGTGCCTCGGGAGCAGTTGCCCAGTGGCATAGTAGTCCAGTGCAATAAGGACTGGATGGCAGAAGAACTGATGATTGAATGGGCCAACAAAGTGTGGAGGGGAAGAGAATTCCTCAACCCAGACTCTGTGCTTGTCACGGGCAGCATGTCTATTATCTCATCCTGCCAGTGAAAACCCACTACAGAAAGAACTGAAGACAGAGCTGGCCATAATCTGGGTGGTCTCACCATAAAGTTACAACCACTTGATGTCGGCATGAACCATGTTTTCAAAGTTCATCTGCGACGTGTGTGGGAAACGTGGATGACAGAGGGCAGTCACACACATACAGGAGATCAGGAAAAATGCACCATGCCACTTTTGCTGAGGTTTGCAAATGGATCCTGACAGCGTGGGGCAAAGTGTCAAAGGACACTGTCATCAACAGTTTTAAGAAAACGCTATTCCCGGCAGCTGAGTCTGTGCAAGAAGCTTTGAGCAGCGGAAGATGAAGAGGAAGATGTGGCGATGAAGAGTGCTCATAACCTTGTGCGGAACTGTTACAGCTCTTCCATTCTGACGGTGAAAAGTCGGCTTTTTGGAGAGTGACTTAATAGCAACGTGTCAGACTCCGGTAGCGTGTTGTTTGTCTTATTTCTTGTAAGATTTTGACTGAGTTATATAATTCTGTAATGCCTTCTTGTCCATCCATTGTAAACGCAGAATTAAAAAAGTCTACAGCTACCTTTTGTCTTCATTTTCATGTGGGTTATACATGGTTATGGTGTATACATGGGTTTGTATCCCAAACGTTGTAAATTTTCTTGAGTGCAGGTAATACACAGTGCATGTTATAACTGGGGAATTATGGTAATAGTTTGTCTCATATAGGAACCTTTGGTAACAGCTGCGCAGAATAAGCCTGTAGTTCTCCAAATGAGGTTGATGTTGCTCAATAAAATACAATAGTTCAGTTTTCCAATTAGAGAATTTTTCAGAAAGGTGACGTGATCACAGTTTTCACTCTCATGATTATTATGTGTCAGTGCAGACTGTGGGTTTGTGTGACATGCCAACATATACACCATCATCAGCTGATAAAAGTGGCTGTGCTGACATATCAGGGAAGCGCTCCTACAGTACAAACGTAACAGGAATTTGTATGTTCTGGCTTTGACCCACTTCTCCTCCTTCACCCCTGTCCTCATTTTGGCGTCACCCTCAGTTTGAAAAGCCTTCCAAGAAGAGAGCTGTGAGAGGTAAAATATCTCTGCTGGAAAATAGGACACTACTCAGGACCGGAACAACCAGCAGCACTCAACGCTGGACAGAAACAACATGTAAAGACTACGGATGCCAACATTAACAGTTTTTACTATTAGTCCACTTATAAAACGCAGTGAGAATTTAGAAGCTACGCTTTAGAAGCCACAAAAAAAAAAAAAAAAAAAAACTCTCTGGGTTCATGGTGGAAAAAAAACTCGGAATGTCTCGCAATGGATTCCAGTATATGTGGCTGACTTGCTGCTTCTATGTATGTGTATCAGCTGCTGCCTAGCTCTGCTTGCAGTGTGTGTGTGTGTGTGTGTGTGTGTGTGTGTGTTGGCTGACTCGCACTGCTCCTGTGCACGTTAATTAGCTGCTGCCACAAACTACTTTCAGTTTAGCATAGGAGAGGGACTCGACACTAAACCCTTCCACCGAAAACGATAACGTGAGGGCATTTTGTGCATCTTAAAAATGAGAAAAGTGTATCAGATTTAAGGTAAAACCCTCCACTAGCTAATGTTAGCGGCGGGTATAAAGTAAAACACTCACAAGTTAATGTTAGCAACAGGTGTATACGGTAAAATATTCCACTAGCCGGTGTTAATTTCGTCAATGAAAACTAAAACGAAAAATGTTTGTTGATGACCATTTTCCCAGTACTAAAACAAGATGAAAACTAAATAAAAATAAATCGTTGTGAACAAAAACTAAGACAAAATTTATCGCAGTTTTCATCATGGAATAAAAGCTAAACTAAAGCCGGTGTTATGGATGAATGGACAAAGGATTTTAATCAAATCTGAGTGTATGAAGTTTTCATATTTCAATCTGATTATCAGCACAAACTAAACTCACTGCCTTAACACAACATGTCTCTGTCTCTCAGAGGAAAAAAAGATGAGACAGAATCATTTTATCTATGTGCACACAAAAAACGAAGCAGAGTTAAACTATGCAGGAACAAAATAAATGGAAAAACACCACAAACCTCAAGGGGCATTTGAAGGTCTGCCACGCTGAAACTTATAGGAAGGAAAGCTAACGGGCTAACTTTAGCTTAGCTGTGACGTCAGGTTAGCTGATTCGCTTGTCTTTTATGTTGACTTAACATTTAACGGTTGTATTTCACACCTAATGCTAGTCCCGTTAAATTTGTGTGATAGCTTAATGCTAGATGTTGGCTGGTAAATTGACTTTCATGTTATCAACTGGTGTCCTGGCGCTCGTACACAGAGATGGCATTTTTGTTTTAAGTTTACTTGTTCCTCCACTAACATTCAAAACTAGCTGTCTGAAAAAATATTTACATTCACTAATTTATAGTTGATTCAAGTTTACAGTTACGGCATTGTAGGGTCTATGTGTGACTTTACATTTGTCAAATGCATGTTTTATAGATAAATACACATGTTACTGTGTATTAACCGCATGGTATGCTTTATAAACTATGTGATTTAGAATATTAGTTAATACAAATTCTGTTTGAAGTATTTTCCCAATTTCAGTTTTTGTTAAATGTGCTAAAATAAAGGCTCAACAGATCCAAGTGGCTATCCAACCTAGACATTACCTACAGAAAGTAAAAACTCTGATTTTCTTCCTAATAGACAGGATGTACTTNAACCTAGACATTACCTACAGAAAGTAAAAACTCTGATTTTCTTCCTAATAGACAGGATGTACTTACCGGTACTTCTGACTGATACTGTAAAACATTAAAGCATTACTTAGGTCACAAGGAAAGCAGGTACTGTATTTCAGGATAACATTGTCCGCATTTCAGATATCATCGAAGCTACAGACCAAACTAAGCAGATAGATTCTAAATGTCACCCACTACTATAAAAACATAAAATTACACAAACTGACCAGATGGTGGCGCTGTAATAACCACTTTTCCATTTTGGGTTATAACTTTTGAATCATATGTCCCACATAAAAAAGTCAGACAATGAACACAGATACATAAACTCACACACACATACAACACAGACACACACATGCATGCTGTATGTTCACGCATATACAATCATTTCTGAAATAATTTGAATCAAATTGCCATGGAGACGAAGATTTACCCCAATGCCAACCACAATGTTGAAAGATCTCAATTTGGAGGAAGAAAGAGAAGGACTACCAGCCGCCTGACAGAACAAAGTGTTGAATTGGGATACCACTACATTTTACATGCACTATCTGAAGGGACAGAGTTGAGGGTGATATTATTGAGGAAAAATTACAAATTAATAGAAAACCCTCACAAATATTTAATAAGATAGAGGGAAATCTTACAGTTTTGAGAGAAACGTAAGCGTACTATTTAGTAGCCTCTTTTTCTGTAGCTAGCCAGCTGGTCCGACAAAGGAGCAGGTGGTCTTAAAGAAAGGGTCTGACACCTCCAGAGGCGCGAGGTGTGTTAGCGCGGGGTGTGTTAGCGCGGGGAATGCTGACAGGGAGGCTGCAGAGCACGTGTGTTTGGTATTTGCTCCCATAAGTGCCTGAATCCACTCAGCCAGTTTCTTGGTCTG
This sequence comes from Lucifuga dentata, assembly GCA_014773175.1. Taxonomy (NCBI): domain Eukaryota; kingdom Metazoa; phylum Chordata; class Actinopteri; order Ophidiiformes; family Bythitidae; genus Lucifuga; species Lucifuga dentata. The sequence goes on from VXCM01008886.1 coordinate 8,250, forward strand.
TGCTGTTTCAAATCAAGCAGCTGAAGACCAGAATGTACTGTGATTATTGAAGGAATATAAGTCAAACTGCCAGTCATCAGCATGTCATTACTTTTTTTTTTATCGTTAGCAATATGTCATTAGCAATATTGTAGCATGGCTGACTTGTTGTTTTGTGACGACCTGCTTGGTGCAGACAGCGCTAACAGATCCATTAGCATCAGACGAGTATCACACAGCCAGACTGTGTGCCATGTTTTCTTTCATCCATTTTGATTTATCTTTTCATTCATTTTGATGACTTCACGAGTTGAAAAGTAGGAGGCTAAAGTAAAATTCAAAGTCAAAGGCCTCATTTTGTATTAGATGAGTGCCGCTGTTGGTTCACCAAGGACAGATGAGCTGAGGGATCACTTCAATCTACTTCAATCTACTGCAGGATATGAGGAGCCCAGTTTGGTACTTTGCTTAAAATGCTATAAGTTCACACAAAGGCAATTTAACTTGTCTCAGAAAAAAAAAAAAAAAAAAAAAAAANGAAAAATATAAATGTATTGGAAAGATTAGCTTTTTTTTTTTTTGAAAGATGTGTAAAGCTGGCACAATAATTTGGCAGGAAGTGTTTGTGTTTGTAGACTGATTTTTTTCATCTGTATTTTTAAGCATGATGCAGTGAGTTTTAGATGAGTTTTTGCATGATCAATAAGTCTTGGGATTAAAATACAATCATGTTTTTTTCATTTCATACAGGATATATATATATATATATATATATATATATTCATACTGCCTGTTTTCAGCATATTATGCAATTCAGTGAAATTCAATGAAATTTGTCTTCTTGGGTGTCACTTGACCATGGTAATATACATTCTGAAGGGCTTTTTAGACCTGATTAGTGTTCATGATTACTGTTTAGTAGTGAACCTCTCCTCTCCTCTCCTCCTCCTCTCCTCTCCTCCTCTCCTCTCCTCCTCTCCTCCGGCCCTCGGAGGCACACCGATTANCCTCCTCCTCTCCTCTCCTCCTCTCCTCTCCTCCTCTCCTCCGGCCCTCGGAGGCACACCGATTACACCAGTTTAACCAGATAAAGCAAAACAAAGAGCTGATTGAAAGCATACTGGTGCTCAGCCAGAAGGGAATAATAGTAATGGCCTGTGGAGTCTGGATGAGGTCTACACCCCGTAGGTGACCCCCCACCCCCTCTTGTGTGTGAAGAGCAAAGCTCCATCTGGTAAATTCCACCGAATAAGCTCCTCTTGTTAATATGGCCTCTTTTAATGATACGTACCTGAGAGAACATCACTTAATTAGGCAGAGTGAGGAGCAGATCATAAAAACACACTATAATGTAACTGCTTCTATTTCTAAATTGAGAAATAGTACTTTATAATTTTATTGATTTATTTTGCCATCCAATGTATTTTTATTTATCGTTTTGCAAACAAATTGACTTACTGTTTAATGAAGGTTCACACTGATGCAAGTATGAGACCTGTAAAATGTAGGTCAGTCCGGGCGAGAATGATTTTCAGACTGGATGAACTGAAGCTTTGGTTTTCAGGTAGATTTATCATTCTTTTACTCATTTGCTTCACATCTCTGGAACCTGTCCAAGTCTAGAGTGGGATTGTACAGAAATATGGTGTTGCCTATCTGTGATAGGCTGAATCTATGTCAGATTTATTATCTTTGGTAGAGCTAAACTTTTATATTTCTGCCTCATCAGTATTCAAGGCATCAAAGGTTGGAAAGGCTGATCAGATCGATGTGATCAGCTTATCAATATCGATTCATTCAAATGTCTGTGCAGTTTGTCTTCAGTTCTTCATTTTTTTTTAACAGCAAAGGAATGTGTTTCAGGAAGATTTCAGGAAAGCCCTGCCACAGAAAAAGTTTCCTCCATAGAGAGAGAGTTCCTCTGAGATTTTAAAAGAAAAACAAACATACACCCTCACAAATGGAAATTCCACACATGGCTGGAGACGCCTGAGGGCGCTGAATGTCCTGCTTCTTTTGTCTTTCATTTACCCTCTGTGTGTCTTCATATTGTCCTGCTGACTGTTTCATTCATATGCAGACACCTCCTGTCCATTCTTTTCTTGTCTCACCCCGTCTCCTCTCACCTCTAAAGCCCACTGAATCATTCTCTCATTCATTCATCCTGTTTCATCCTTCCTGCCTCTTGCCCCACCTCACTCACTGCAGGCTTATTAGGCAAGCTGATGGGGGGATTTAAAGCTCCTGTGTGTGTGTGTGTGTGTGTGTGTGTGTGTGTGTGTGCACTGCAGCAGAATTGCATCTACTTCCTGTCTCCATGTGCTGGTTGTTAGGGTAAGATGTGTCCCATCCAGGTGATGAATGATCAGTCATGTTGCTGCTAATGAGCAGCTCACCTGTCTGAGCAGCTTGTAGCATCCAGCCTGTCTGTTCAGATCCAGGCTGTGAAAGTTTGACATGATAAGCGGTATTTTGGCTGAGGAGAGCGATCTGAGATCTGTTGCTCACCTTGCTGCCTACACTCCTGATGCCCTGCGCCTTGGTCAGCACATGGAACAGAGAGCGAATGTAGCAACATGCATCATCAAGAAATGCCAGAGGTAATCATAGCCGTTAACTAAACTACATTAGCAGCTAAGCTAGCTTTAGCTTTCGACCTAATATTTAATATAGTACGATCGTAGAATACATACCTGTTTGGAAACCTGGTAGCCTTGTCTGCCTGCTGATATTTCTCCTAGTAAGCGCCTTTCTTGCCAGATAATGATACGATTCTAAAGTTGTGTTGTACAACTTGGGAAATTTCTCCATACAGGTTCTGAACTTCTCCTCCATTGTTGTGTCAGTTCTGTGTACAGCTGTTCTCTCACTGGTTGCACATTGGAAAGGTCAGAGGTGGACAGGTCAAAGTTGAATTTGAACTTTGAGCACAGCGTCAAAACAGAGAATCTGAGCGGTGCATGTCGCTCAAGGCGGTGTGACGTGACGTTAGGAGTCACCACCCTAATCCTGCTCAACACACCACTCAGCTTTTAGGCCCATTTCACATGCTAAGCATTGAGCATTGAGCATTGCTGCTAAGCTCAGCATCCAGCGCTCTGCTTGTTTATGAGCGGAGTCTGAGCAANAGCATTGAGCATTGCTGCTAAGCTCAGCATCCAGCGCTCTGCTTGTTTATGAGCGGAGTCTGAGCAACGCCGCTCAACTGAGCGCTGACAGAAAGCACTCGTTGCTGTTACCATGGGCGATATTTGCACATTCGTGGTCCAAATCGGGCTTCCAGATCAAATCAGGTAGTGACATGGACATCACAAATAAAGAAGTCTCTGGCTCTTCTTCTCATTTGGAGAAAAGCAAAAAAACAGAATGTTGAGTGATCATCCTAAACTGCTCTACAGGTTATGAGCTTCTCCTCCATTGCTGTGGTGCTTCTGCTTACTTTGTACAGCTGTTCTTTGGTTGTGTGTTGGAAAGGTCAGCATCGGAAAGGTCAAAGTTGAATTAGATTGAGCTCTGAGTGCTGCGTCAAAAAGGAGAATCTGAGCGTCGTGTGGCCCTCAAGGTGGCATGACGTGACGTTAGGAGTCACTGCTCAGCTCCCAATAGACAATAATGGAACAGCCAGGTCAGTGCAACGCTCAACGCTTAGCATGCGACAGCAGTCTCAGATGTACCCAAAAGCCTCAGTGGTCAGTAGGTGGAGGCAGAGAGAGCAAGCTGTCGTCTTTTCTGTAAGGTGCTGTAGTTCAGTACTGACATGTACAAGTTTTATGCAAGTTGCAACTGAATTAGAAATATGCATCACACAGTGAAACAAGTACCAATCAGCATCAAGAAGCACTGTAAGCAGAGTACTGTCAGTAAAACTGGTGACTTATAAACTTAATGTATGACTGAACTTTTTCACGTTATTACTCTAAAACATTACACATCATTCTGTGAAAATGATGGACTGATGTAGATCAGTAATTTCCTTTATTAGCAACTGGAAAAAGTTTTACAAGTTGAACGCTGAAGTTCAGCAGAATTTCCTAAAGTTATGGCAGAAGCTGTAAGCTAAACAAAACGTCCATCTATTCTTAAGGACAACAGATTGGCACCATTGCCTGAAGAAGAAACACTAAAACTGATAAATGGGCCAGAAATGATCTTAAACAATGAATGAGATTGTTTTTGATGCTAACAGAATTGTCATGAAATGTGGCTTGCACATAATTTGTGGCATTCTAAAAGAAAAAAAAATGAATTTTTCTCTTCTACTATGAAAATTCAGGCAGCTGTCTGTCTGCTCAGGTCAACAGTGATAGGACCTTCAGACAGTCAGAGGATCTGATCTGACAACAGCCTTTAGTCTCTGCTGCCAAGCCTCAGATACCTGGGCGAGAGGAAGCAGAAAGCTCCTGGCTGCTGATGATCCAGAGTGAGGATACAGATAAAACAGGACAGCTCTACCGCAGGGAAAGAATAGACAGAACACAGCGAGGCTGATGAAGAGATTGAGGGGAGAGGAGGTAGAGAGGGAGTTTGTTTCATACCAGTGTCTTTGGATTCATGGACAGTTTTCAGTGTTCACCAGTTCCAGAATGACTAGTCATTTTGATGAATTAGACGTAATTTTTCATATTCTCCTTTAAAGTTGTTTGAGTTTGGCATAAAGGAGTAGTTAATCTTTGTAGAAAATGAACCTCTGTTAGTGTTTCTTGAACACGATGTCAGCAGTTTTAGGTGTTTTGCTGATTGACACTGGTTCCTGTTGACATTATGTCCGTCTGTGGAGCCATCTGTTTGAGTCTACGCTGGAAATACATCCAGCTACATCCAAGTCACACTTCTCACAATTTCTTACTAGAATCCACCCAGAAAAGGAAAAAAGGGTTGAGGGAGTAACTCCTCAGGATCAGAGGACATGGAGGCCTCCTGCTCTACTATACAGGAGCTGAATGGGACTCCTGCTGCTCCTCCTACACCCTCCATCTCTGCTGCATTCCCTGCTTTTCTGCCTCCCAGCCCCCTCACCAGGCCACCAGGGTCGGAGGCTTCGATTACTGAGTAGTGTGTGTGTGTGTGTGCATGCTGAAAGGAGCAGATGATGACAAGGGAGCTGTGAATAGTTGACTATTGTGAAAGGCAGAGAAGGTGAGAGAAACGGGATGGTGACTAACAGAAAGGAACAGAAGAAGACGTCAGATCGGGCAGCAGATTCTCGATCGGCCGTCTGTCTTGTAAATGTATTGATCTTGGCTGTCACAATTTTAAATGCCAGAGTTCTTCATGTTAGCATTGTTGCACGTTGGAGCCAGTTACATTATATCCAGCATAAAAATGATGACATTTACTAAGTCTGCCACTTTGTTGTCTCTACCTAACCTGCTGTATACATTGCCGTATTGGCCTTGACTATTTAGTTTTATTTCTTAGTTATGAGGCAAAATAATTTTGAGATATGATATTAGTTAAAACACGTGACACTGCAACATCTCCTGTTCCACTCTGTTTGAAGCCTTTCTTGTCTCTACCATGAACTGTCCAAAAAAGACAAAAAAAAAAAAAAAAAAAAAGACCAAAACATAAAATAAGTAGAAGAAACATTAATAATAAGGTATTACAGGTGACAAAATTTACCAATCACAAATCTTATGGTAAGGATTAATTGCACCCCATCATTCCTTAATAAGACTAGTAATTAGACCATTATTTGCAGAGTGTAATCTAAAATGTCAAACTGTCAAAGACGAGGAACATGGAAGTTTTTAGTTGTTATCAACATTGATTGGATTGTATTAGATGACTTTCATAATAACAAAATTAAAAACAGCAGTTTCTTGCAACATTTAATCATGTAAAAAGCATTCTAGTTATGTTTATATGAGATTGCTGAAGTCTCTGTTCTAATCTTGCATACAATTTACAAAATACAGCATTATCTTTCCCATGTAACTGTAGCATACTACTGATATGCGTATCAGTAGTATGCTACATAACCTTGCTTCTTGCCCGTCTTCTCTTGACTTCCTGTCACGCTCGGTTGGCTGCTGTGATGCTGCTACCTCCGTTTCTCTGTGGTGATCTCTGCTTTGACCCCACCCCCTCTTTACCATTATGATCTGATTATCATGTGTCAGTTAGCAGTTACAGTCACTGCGTTTACATGCACCTCAATAAACGGGTTATGATCAGCATATGGCCAATAAACTCTGGCCATTATGTGTCATGTAAATGTGTTACTCCATTTGTGAGAAATCTGTTTACTCGACCTAGGTTATGCGATTATAAAGCGATTATGAATTGGCATGTAGACAGCCCATGTACAGCCCATGTAAACGCCTTACACCTATTATTACAGCTATGTAAACACCTTAAACCTATTATTACAGCCATGTAAATGCCTTACACTCATTATTACAGCCCATGTATTGCCTTACACCCATTATTACAGCCCATGTAAACGCCTTACACCCATTACTACAACCCATGTAAACGCCTTACACCTATTATTACAGCTATGTAAACACCTTAATCCTATTATTACAGCCCATGTAAACGCCTTACACCTATTATTACAGCTATGTAAACACCTTAAACCTATTATTACAGCCATGTAAATGCCTTACACCTTCTATTACAGCCCATGTAAACGCCTTACCCCCATTATTACAGCCCATGTAAATGCCTTACACCTATTTTTACAGCCCATGTAAACACCTTACCCCCATTATTACAGCCCATGTAAATGCCTTACACCTTCTATTACAGCCCATGTAAACGCCTTACACCCATTATTACAGCCCATTTAAATGCCTTACACCCATTATTACAGTCCATGTAAACGCCTTACACCCATTATTACAGCCCATGTAAACGACTTACACCTATTTTTACAGCCCATGTAAACACCTTACCCCCATTATTACAGCCCATGTAAACGCCT
>VXCM01008887.1:0-15136 GCA_014773175.1 Lucifuga dentata
ATGGAGGCAGATGATTCGCTGTGGTGACCCCTGAAGGGAAAGCCGAAAGGAAAAGAAGAAGAGAATGTTAGCAGACAATTCAGTCACTCAGAAATGCTAGGGTATACAAATTGATATTAGCTGTAACTGTCAAACCCACGCTGCAGCATAATTGAACCTATATCTAGATTTTCAACTGAAAATACACAATACATACTAATACAATAATCAGTAAACATTTATTTCACAGGCTGCATTCATTTTCTGTTTATACAGTACAATATGAATAAACTTGGTATTGTATTGTTGAAAACTTTTCAGCAATCTCTCTCTCTCAGCCTTCCATTCCAAATTATGCCACTCCAGCTATAAAGCAATGTCTCCCTTCATTAGCATTCAGGGCCAGTCTAATTGAATCTTCTAGTTGGATGCAAATGTGTTTCTCTATGGTGTTTAAAAAATTTCAGACTGAGAAGTACTTTGGAGCTTTTTAATTATACCTGGCTTTGCTCATTAGCGCTGAGGGAGGGGATGTAGACAGAACTGGCAGTGATGGATGTGGGGAAGGAATAAGTGGTGTAGTGAATGTGCACACATGTTTAGATATCATTTCATGTACCTGCATGTGCATCTCTCTCTCTCTCTCTCTCTCTGTGTGTGTGTGTGTGTGTGTGTGTGTGTGTGTGTGTGTNGCGTGTGTGTGTGAGCAAAAATAACATTGTTTGTGCCAGCAGTACACCCCCCCCCTGCACCAACACTGTGCTCTCTGTGTCAGGTTAATGAGTCATGCTGGAAAAACACTTCCAGGTCACAGACAGTTTTAGTCCTTCTGACAGAGATGGAAGTTCAAGTGCCAAGATGCAACTGTGATGCATGCTGCAATATTTAAAACAAACAAACAAAAAAAAAAAAAAAAAAAAAAAAAAAGTGAGGGGAAATAAACAGATCAAGGGAGATTAACAGCGAGTAGAACCACAAGAATCCTCCAATTCTAATGCTTTTGATGTTTTATTACATTCTAGTGCTCTAGAAAATACTGTCAAAAACTGGAGCAATAATACAAAATAAGGTAAACAATGGAAAAAGTAAGAAAAAAAGTACTGGGCACAGGAAATGAAGATGGTCTAGACTCTGGGGATATTAGTTTTTACTGCTGAGAGATACTATAGGTGGAAAATGGTTTCAGATCTTCACTGATAACAACTTTGAGTGCAAAATTTGGTTTGTATACATGGACAATGATTCAGTTTTTCATTAAATTCTTATCACCTGAAGCCTAAACTTGTTTAGGAGCAATCATAAAAGGTATACAATACAGCAGTGGTTCTGTGGTATGTGTACCACCAGTGGAACATGAAGCCTGTCCCCCCAAACAATTTCTACAGAGAATCAAAACAATTAAAATCTATGAAAATTCTGTTAATGTGCCAGTTTTTTTTTATGCACAAATAAAATAGGTATCATTAAGGAATATTTTTAAAGTTAATTATTATTCTATGTTAATTAGGAATTACATCAATTTGTTATTTTACATCTGGGTCATTCTCAAAATACTGTATATTGGCTTTATACCTTGCAAAATTTTTCCACTGTGAATTCTCTTTTCTTCTGTAAAACTTAATGGTAAATATTTACTAACATCTTGGCATCATGAATAATCATAAAGGACAATGATGTGAAATTAAGGGACAAATGTTCTTTTAAAATGATTTATATTATTAAATAATTTTTTTTTTTTGTCTGTTTATTTACATACTTAGACTTTGTATATATGCTAACTCTGGAGAAAAATAGTGAAAATAAACTATATATATATATGTCACAAAAGTGATATACTTTCATTTTATTTTGGAAAATATTAGGCTACATAATTGTATGTAATATGGGGTTCCATGAAAATTAAAAGCTTTTTCATCAAGATACATTTTTGACACCATATTTTGAGAATGACCAATCTGTAGCCTTTCCCCGTCTGACTCACTGCCTGTGAAATACCAAATATGAAGGGACAAAATGTTTTTGAGCGAGAGCTTACTGTCAAAAAGATGTGGGTGAAGCACACCAGTCTAGTGAATTTGTGTGTGTGTGCACGCGTGTGTGTGCATGTGCGCATGCATGCTATTGTTGCCATCTTTCTCCAAAACACCCCATAACAGCACATCAGGTTGAAGCTGCTTTTAAATCAGCATCCACAAATATTTTTGTGGACAATAAGACGGAAGAGTCCTTGGCATCTAAACACATTCCTGGCAAGGGCAAATGTGTTTATTACACATCTCACTCAAGTGTCAGGAAGGTCCATGTTTAATCAGCAATTCATGGTCTCAAGTGTTGACACGTGAATCTGTTTCCAGCGATGGAACCTCATCTGCCACACGGTCAAATAGGTACAAAGGCACAACCAGAACCCAGAGCGTTTGTGTTTTTGTACTATTAAGCCACTTTCTTCTGACAAGTAGGATCACAAATTCACTATTTGCAGGAATTAATTACATAAATAAAACCATATTTGTTGAACTCAAATAAAATTAGATTTCATGCTGCAGTTGCTGCAGTGTTCCATATTTCTATTGAATTCCAATTGTTCAATATTCCAATTGAAAATGAGCAAACAATAACATCTTGAAACAATCATAAATTAATACTGAAGTTGAAATGATGTTTCAGGCAACAGAGGAAGCATGTACAGGCAAAGACAAACCCAAGCTATTGAAGAGCCTGAGCTACAATTTAAAGGGGAACTACATCATTTTTATACATCAAGTTCAGTTTAGGTCTTTGGGACCTAAACTGTCCCAGTTTAGTTCAGTTTGGGTCTTTGGGAGTACTTTTCAGCATGTGTTTTTAATGCTTTTAGCTTTTGTTCAGGGGGAGATGTGCAAAAGACAGGAAAAGTGACGTCTATGACATCCCAGCGTTACTTCCTGTTGGTGCTTTCGACAATGCATGTTGGTGCTAAACTAAAAGTTTGAAAACTAAAGCCTCTCCTGTAACTTTTTAATAAATTCAACACATCCAACCTTAAGAAGTGGTTTTAGCCTATTAGTCTTTAGCACTAACAGGAAGTAACCCATGTGATGTCACAGAGGTCACTTTTCCTGTCTTTGCAGACTGCCCTCTTCAGACTCAAATGACTTAATACAGTTATTTTCACATGCTGAATACCAATAAATTACATTTGATGTGTAAAATCGGTGGAGTCCCCTTTAACAGAAGGAAAATAAGGCACTGTAAACATAGAGTAATCCAATTACTGAATTACATGAATTACCTCGACCACCAACCTGGTGGTCGAGGTAATTCATGTTTTTAATCTTCCAGTGCTACAAACAAAGCACAACTGAAATGACTATTTTCAACGCTGATTGCACTGAATATGATAAACCAAAAAAAAAAAAAAAAAAAAAAAAAGTCACTCTTAAAGGCAAGCTATAATACAGGATATCCCTGTACCACAGCTGAAATGCCACTTCTGACATTTTCCTCCTTTGCATAAATTTAGTTTCTTAATAAACAGTTTATTCTGCAGCAAGACTGGCTTTTGAGAGATATTGTGAGAAGAATGTGAGAAAAACACTGTGAAACTAATGAGTTTTAATGAGTGATTCAGGAGACCCACTGAAGGTGTTATGAGTATTTTTGTCTAATATGTCATTGTTTTAGTTCAGTTAGTTCTCAAGGTGTTTTTATTCACATTTCAAGGCAGAAATGGTGACAAGGTTAAAGAGTTTACTGACTGACATGAAAACAAACTCCTGAATTTATTTCTAGGAAATGGGAGGGAAAACGTCCTTTTAACTTTCAGTCTTTGTCAGAAATGCACGATAAACATTTAGACATGTTTTTTTATGGTCTCTGAGACAGATGTGCATGTGCATGCACAGTGTCAGAGAGCGCAGATTAAAACATTTGCATTAACTTTAAAGTCCAAAAATATCTCTCAAGAATAAATGTCCTTTTTTTCAATACTTAGTAAACCTTCCTTTCTTAAGCACTTACTGTCAGATATTATTCTTGGTCTCATTCTCTCGGTATGCACCTTCTTTGTCTCCCCTTCATTTCTGTAATTTACATTAGATCCCATCCATTACTGCTTCCCACAGAGAAACATGGTTATGAAAGGAGTCCTTTCCCCTCTAGCTCTCCTTCTCTTTCTCATCTTTGACCCTTCCTCCCTATATCTATCACCTTCTCCCCCTCCTTTTATAGCTCTCTTAATCTCTCTCTTTGACTGTCTCCAGCATCTCTTTCTCCCTCTCATATTCCCTGGCATCACGCAGCAGTGCTTGTCACTCTCATAGCATGGTGTAGCTGCCACACAGGAGGCAGACCTCACCCAGCCGCTTGGCTCTATCCATCAAATGGCCTGGGGAGCCGCCATGCCAACTGACACCACCCATTCCCTTTCCCCTCACATCTATGTATTGAGTTGACTGCTGTCCCGAAAGCACAGAGAAAAGCAGCAACAGGGACTGGAGATAAAGAAAAACATCCCCTTTTGCATGACAGATGCTTTTACATGCTCAAGTAATGAGCCATGAGTCTGTTTGCTACATACAGTATATACAGTATATTTACAATTTCAATGTTGACTTGACAAGTTTAAATTAGTTTAAAAAGGCATGCCATTCTGAATTCACATCAGTAAGAGGCTTAAAACATTTTAATCAATGTTGGTGAATACAAACAACGAACTTCAAAAGCCAGAAACCTGGCAGCCAAAATTTGATTTTGGGTGTCTGCAAGATAAATAGCTTGGAGCTGTGCCATTGACAATGAATAGGACAGTGACTTTGAAAACACATAAAATGTGTCAAGTTTTTGCATCTGAATGTGCATCATTTTATGTAAGTGAATTAGCAAAAGTTCACTAATACAAGCCAAGGACAGAAAAATGGGACAGATCAAAGCTTGAAATTCCACTTTATGGCCCTTTAAAAGGCCTGTGAGACTTATTTGATATTCCCTGTCATGGAGGGAATGGAGAGTAGTTGGTTGTCAAGAATGAGGGGGCACTTACTGACAGAAGCTGCTATATCATTTTATGGCCAAAGTGAAAGAAAGAAGTGATGGAAACTATTGGATAAGAGCCGCAGACGCTGTCAATGACATATGCATCATAAGCAAGGAAAGCAACAAATGGCAGAATGGCTCAGGGGACTGCAGTGCAATAGAACAGAATAGCATAGAATAGAATAGGTGGTGCTTGCATGTGCTGTGTGGGTTTCCTGCAGGTGAATTGGAAACTCTAAATCATCAGCAATGGGCCATTAATGTGCATAGATGGCTCATTTCCTCTGTTAAAAAACCACCGTCAAACCTCAGCAAAACTTAGCTTAGTCATGTGTTCCAACAATCACATGACCCAGTGAGGGTTCTCATCCTTGATGCCACACTGGCGATTCCAACTGGTTGGTTAGGGGAACCTGAATGGAGGGGCAGAAGGATCTGGGAGCGATAACATGTTAAGCCCCTCCCAGTGAAACTCAACTCTGGCAGGTGAAAAGTGCTAACAGGCAACACCACCACCCTCATCAATAGAGTTACAGTAACAAAGATCGCAAGTGTGGGGACTTGGATGAAATTAGGTGTAAATGGTGAACACATGTCTACAAGTACACTATGATATGTGATATTGGCAGACTATCTAGGGTGAAAATAGATGGATGGATGAATGAATAGAATAGAAAAAGTGCAATAGAGACCATAGTAATTTCATGCAAGTCAGGTGGATTAATAATTCTTATTATCCAATGTTATAAATGTGAGTCTATTTATGTAAGTCTTTTGATGGACTGGTAACCTGACAAAGGTGCCTCTCTGTCTTCTACTCAATGCATGCTGGGATAGCTCTCCAGCCATTGTGACCTTGGAGAGGATTAAGTAAGTAAAGAAAATGGTCACATAGTGGAATGTGGAAATCTGTGCACACGGTTTAGTAATCCTCAAAGCCGGCCATACACTGTACAATGGTGACATTTTAAAATGACAGTGTCCACTGTACCATACAACGCAGACAATCACGACATGTCTGTGGGAAGGGAAGAGGTCAAAATGTATGTCCTACCTGAATATATTTGAAAAATACATTTAAAAATCGCACCAAGATCAGTGGGCAGATCTATTATGATTCGGTGAAATAACAATTACCGTATCATGGCCGTGTTGTTTATAAAATGAAAATCTCTGCTTTTATTCTAAAGGCAGACTCCATTACAAAGGGCTAAATCATTACTTCATGTAAATATTTGTACCACTTGCAGTTTATCTCAGCAGCCTCTTGTCAAAAAAAAAAAAAAAAATNAAAAAAAAAAAAAAAAATGAAAATAAAAAATAAATTCATGTGGAAATCTGAGCATGTTTTTCTACCATTTGATTATCCAGTAGAACAGAGAAAGAAAGAGTAAATATGAAACGAGAAATATGAAGAAAGCATGAATAAAATATGAAGAGAAAATAATAGAGCTGAACAAAAAGTAAAACATAGATGACACTTTAAGAAAAGAGCTACAACTGATCAGAGTTTCACAATACTGAAAAATATTTATATATTAATACTAATATAAAAACTTTTTGTTATGGAAAAATATCCCAAATTAAACAAATTTCTTAAGATTTACCATTACAGAAGTTTGTCTCCTGTGATTCATTTTTGATCCAACATTTTATCACCATGGAAATTTTGTCACGTTTTCTCACATGCTAGAACTGTTCACAATTACTTAACTCTCCAGTGCATCATCATCATCATCATCATCATCATCATCACTCTCCATTCAGAAATTAACATATTTACATTTCCTCCCCAGGATTTCTTGTAGGGAGTCTGTGCCGTACCGTGTGGTAGGGAGTCTGTGCTGTACCGTCTGTGACTACAGTTGGCAAGGCATTAATGAAGCTTTAATGAATTAACAAATCTCCTCCACTTTTAATACATTAACATATTTCACAGGAGATTTGGGAGCTGTGTCGAACGTGAAGCTGATTATTCCTCAGTCCCCAAGATACCTCATGTTAATTGTATAAGGGACGATAAAGAATATAATTGGCAAGATTAAATGTGATTTTGTGAGAAGAAAAGATGCCTGCGCTGCTGTGTGTATGTGTGTGTGTGTGTGTGTGTGTGTGTGTGTGTGTGCATAGTACAGCNTGCGCTGCTGTGTGTATGTGTGTGTGTGTGTGTGTGTGTGTGTGTGTGTGCATAGTACAGCAATACATCAAAGCTGTGTATCATTAATAAAACTTGAAAGCCTGGTGTATTCATAGCCTGTGTACTGATTGATTTTTCAGAGTGCTTCACTTTGAGAATAATTGGCAATATTAACAAGAAACTAATTGGAATGCAACTGGGGTTTTTCCTTACTTTAAGTTAAGGCTTCTTTTGATTATATTTGCTCTTAATAGATTCAAAGATGAAATTAAATGAATCAGGGCTGATAATTGCAGACATGCCAAAATTGAGAGTAGTACATCTAAATCTAAACACACGCCACTGATGTCCTTCGATGTCAAGCAGCATAAAGTAAAGTATGTAGGTGTCACCTGTCTGAAAGTAGAATGTGCCGTTCTCACTAGATGGGTGTGAGAGATCCAGCTATTCAGCACATTAAAAACTCAACTCAGTAAATCCAGTTAAACTTGATGCCAGTTTGGAAGTTTACTTAAAGTAAGAAACTACAAAACACAGAAAAGCAGACTACAGTATACCAAAATGTACTCAATAACCATATTCAAATATTAATTAAGTCACTCAATATATATGCATGGGGATGTTAAACTACAATCATTAGCAGCTAATAATAAGTTAGCATTAGCTAATAAGAAGATAATGTTAGTGTAAATACTACAATGATCAGTCTGTATTCATTGCTAATAATATGCTCAAAGTATATCTAAAATATATGACAAAACCTACTCAACTCGTGACAAAACTTTGGAACAAAGGATTATTGTTGATAGACCAAACTAGCTTTAGCTTAGTGTCCTCGCTTTCTACTGATCTACTTCTGGTTTCCGATGTCCTACTTCTGGCTTCCTACTTCCGGTTTATTGTTAATAAATGCAACTATTTAACCAAATCAGGCCAACAAAATCCCCAATATAAATTTTTTGTTTTTAAAGAAAAATGAGCCACCATGCTAAACTTCTTGAAATTGGCCCATTAGCATTGATTATACAGTGTTAACCTTTCCTGCTTCAATCTCCTGACCATGGTTGGGAAGCACAGGGAAGCTTTCTTTATTGTTCCAAGGCTGAAATTATTACCATCTTCAGGGATAACCCCCCATTGCTATGTTCAGCCACTGGCACAGAAAACTCTGGGACTCTGCTTGTTTCTTGAATAGCTGTAGCCTTTTATTTTACAGCAAACTTAACTCCATACTGTGCATTCACTGTTAGTATCACTATTACAGCAGTTAGGCTAACCTGGCTTTGCCAACATCAACCCGCTCCGCACACTGCTACACACACACATCTCCATCTCCATCTCACTCACTTGCTCGCTCACACACACACACACACACACACACACACACACACACACACACACAGCACAGTCTCTTAAGCAGTGCTACCCTCACAGCAAAAGGCTAAAAGCTTTAGATAAACTATAAATTAATCTTGTGGTTAACAACAATGTAAAACATCAGAATAATTAAAAACTAAAGATTTTGCATCTCTAGTGCAGTGCCCACTGAAAATGTGCTTGTTCAGACCAGGCCAGACTTTGTGGTTGTGTGCCGCAGCCTGCCATAATTTTGTTCAGCATGTCCTTGTGAGGTAGCTTTGTTTGCAGTGCCCGTTGAAAACGTGCCTTTTCAGACCAGGCCAGACTATATGATGTGGACCGCAGCCTGCCATAAGTGCCAGTGGAGTGAAGCATATGCTGCCCAGAGCCTGGAGCATCTCCCACCGTGCAGACTACTTTTTACCAGCACAGCTCAATTCGAGAACCACTCATCCAAACAACTTCACATGTGACACTGCATACCCTTGGGTCCTGAGCAATGGACCTGCTGAATTTCACCTGCATACAGTGCTGGGTTCTAGAGATATTGGTGCTACAGACAGAGAGATTCTGTCTTTACGGATAGACAGATGGATACATAGAAAAGACATTGTGGGAAGCTTTATTGTTATTTTTAAATGGCTTATGTTATGTGCCTGAGGGGCAGATGAACCACTCAGCTCTTATGCTACAGTGTTTTTTTGATGTTTTAAATACTGCCATGCCATTCTATTCTTCAATCATGGCAGTGCTCTACACAATACACATTCGCAGTGGTTTGACCTTTCGATCATCGTAAATAAAACCCCTGCAGATGGGCAAAGCAGAGATCTTCTACTTCTGGAGAAAAAAATAAGGCACCATATTCTGCATTATCACAAAGTCTAAATCTTTTTTTTTTCTTTTTTTTTTTTGTTGACTCACTGGTATTTTGAGAATTTATGACCATGACAACTCATCTATTATAAACTGTGATTGGAAAGGGCTGCTACTGCTGGATGCATTAACTCTTGAGTTTGCCTGCTGCCTTCTACAACAATAAGCAATCAATGAGCTGAAGGGAGCAAGCAGATGTTAGTAACAGTTCCTAAATTAGCTTTAAAAGATGGATATTCTCCATCCTGCTGTCTTTGATTTAGTTTGGAATTATGTGTGAAGTGGTACTGGTTAGTAGAGTAGCCTACCCCTTAATTGGCTGTTTGAAATGACTCAATTAATGTTCTACCTATAGAACTATTTGTTGGTGCTAAAGATAAATTTGTAATATCTGAATATCTGATGTAGTATGTGTAGATCTAGGTCCTTGAATGTACCTGGGCCTTTTTTTATGTGGAGTTTGCATGTTCTCCCCGTGTTTGTGTGGGTTTCCTGTGGTTGCTCTGGTTTCCTCCTACACAGTCCAAAGACATGACTCTGCATCTTTCCCAGTGAACGCTGGGAAAGATGCAAAATGCAGGATCACAGTCCCCCCCACCACGTGGGCAGGTTGAGACGGTACATGGCAGGGGTCTCCAACCCAGTAGTCAATGAGCCCCACTCCTATGTAATAAAAACCCATAGGACTGTGGCTCATTTTGGACTGAGGCTCATTAAGGACTGGGTTAGAGACCACTGGTGTAGGGGATGGATGGATGGATGGATGGATGGATAGATAGACGTGAAATGTGATTCTCTTTTGAGCACATCTAGTACAATATTGCAGTCACCTCAGTCTGATCTCTGCCAAATGCTTTGGATTTTGCTGAAGGGTGCCAACTGGAGGTCACATCTTGTTTCATCAGTTATTAACAAGTAATGGGTCACTGATCTGTTCCCAATGTGGCAAATTCCCAGTGAAATCTGAGCAATTTATCTGCCACTGCTCAATTATTAAACTAGTTTTATTCAATATAGTCAAGGAAATATTTGATCAACTGTCACCTCATACATTCAGAAATACAAAAGAGATACATTGTTGGACTGAAAAGTACATTTTCATCAAATGTACTATAAGACAAGCATGTAATTGGTGACATTTGCATATCTTTGGACCAGCATTAAGGAACAAGGTAGTCTCTTATAGTTTAAGGTAGAGAATTTGTACAATTCCAGCCTGAACAGAAAGTACAGGCACTATAATATAATAATAAGGTAGTGCCTGAGTGAGTCCGGTGGATAGACAAGTTCAATCCCTATCAACAGTGCTTGGTCTTATTGAGTGCAGGTAAGTAGTGATGAAGGACCATCAAAGTACATTAGCTAAGTACAGCTGTGTAGCTGTAATTCTGAAGATAGAAGTAGTATTGCTACAAAAATTTGCTGCAAGAAAACATGCTACTTGCAAATGTATAGTTGTAATCTAGAATTTTATCTTTTGGGATGTCAGGCATGTTCTTTTCTATTCAGTGGTCATCATCATTTACTGCTTGCTTACTCTCTATCTCTATGGCTGCTGTGCTGTTTTTATTATGGATCCTGGACAAAGAGAATGCAACCTACCTGGTGGATGAACACCTGTGCACCCCGTGGACTCATGAGCAACACGGCCCGCCGGAGGGTGTCCCGGTACCGATTGAGCTCCTCAGTGCGCATCGTGTTAAAGAGGTCAGTGAAGACCCTGCTAACATTTCGGTCCACCCTCTGCAGAGAAACATCCAGACCCAGCCGAGATGACTGGTCCATAAAGGACTGCAAACCACGAATATCTGGAGTAGAAAGAATAAAGCAAGGGACAGAGATAGGGGGATAGGGAATGAGGCAAAATCAAGCAGATAGGGAAAGAAACATTTTAGACAGGTGCTACATTATACAGAACTTCATTCCAGAGGCATTTAATCAAAATTCTGAGTAAACAACCTATATTTTCAACACCTGCACAGGCTTTCATTCCAACAGCTTCAAGGCAGTTTTGTTCTTTGCTTGTGATCTACAGCAAATTGTGACCAAAAAAACGTTCCTGTTTTTCTGCTTTCTGAGGTTTTAGAGGACATGAAACTGCAGACAGGTGTTGCTGTCCCCAGAGATCTTTGTTTGTGAGCACTACATGGAAAACCACTATACTGAAGCCTGTGACACACAGACAAACAAAGGTGATGTGCAGCAGAAAGCTCACACTAAGCACATCAATTCCAGCAGCCCAGCATGTGCCAAGTCATGCTGCATTGTTAAAGTGAGGTTAGGAAAAATCACTGGGGCTAAATCCCAAGTGTGTGTGTGTGTGTGTGTGTGTGTGTCATCCTCTGCCATAGTGCTTAAGTACTTAGAATAGACAACACACACAGGCATACACTACAATGGCAGGTTGACAAAAACATATATGCAGCTTCACATACAAACTACTCACATGTGCACGCACACACACATACATACACACACACATAGAGAACAGTATAATAGAGGGGTCTGTGGTGGTGATTTTAGGGTGATACAGCTCCTATATGGAGTTTTTAGAGTTTTTAGTTTCTAGAGAACTGAAACCGTAAATTAAGATACTAAAAAAATTAACACTTGACCTGGTCTGCGTGGAAGCAGACATCATGCCCTATTTCCCAGAATACACCTGGAGATAAACTTAAGTATCAGTACCACATGAAGCAAGTTATAAAGAGTAAGATGTAAGCTTTGATTTTTTTTTCCTGCCGTAGTTATATTGCAATTTATTTTGGGCTAACACAAATACTCACAGTTGCCATGGGATTCTCTTATGAATAAAAATGCTCAAAGGGCAGAACAACATATTAAATTAAAACATTTTTCATTTTGAAGTGTCGCCAAAGTCTTCTACTTCAGAACTCTTTGAAACTTGTTTCCTTCCCACACATACTGCTTACCAAGTGTTGGCTTTTCTTTCTTTGTGTGTGAATTGATGTCGTTATTTTGAATACAATGAGCTGAGATTCAGCAAATGAGAAATTCTTGCTTTCGTTAAAACACAAAACACAATTTCATCTTGTTTACTTTCCTTCTGTCCCATAACTAGACATGATATTTCATTTTGTTTCTTGACAACAATATTTGTCCAGAAGAAGAAGAAAATACATTCTGGCTTATTTACTCTTTTTCTCTTGATTACAGAGCATTGGTTTTCATTACAAATAAACTACTGTAAATAAATGCTATATTGGGCAACAATAGAAAGATGGATCTCACATTGCAACAAAAGAGTGTATAGTTGGTAACTAAATGTATGGATCAATGTTTCTCAGTGTAAGCAAACTAGATCCACACTAATATGTTTCTACATGTGAGAATGCCAATGTAGTACAAGCCAGTACAAATTGGAGTCACATTAATAATACACAGACTTAGAGAATCAAGACTGGAGCACAATTTTCAATATCTGGTTTTAGGGAAGTAACTGAAACATACTGCAAATACAGTTTTTAATCCAATGAAAGAGTTAACGTATATCATAACTACTCCAGGACCTCGATAGCAACTTCGAAGGCAGAGTTCCAACACAGCAGGTTTTTCCACTGGACAACCATGCCAGCCATTGATGGAGCTGCAGAAAAGAGGATTAACATGGATTTAAAGGTCTGGTTTGGACGTGTTTACTTGAGCTTGATTTCTGAACAGCAATCTGGTTCTGAAAGTTTTAGATATTGATTCTCTGGATTTCTCTCTCTTACTTTTTGCCAAACAATATCTGTGACTATAAAAAAAGCAGGGAAGCGATGGTGTGAGTCTGAGAAATACTCGTTGAAGCTGTTCTGACATCCTTTTCAGCTCTATCTCACCTCAGTTACAACTAAAGCAGAAGTCCATCTCTTTTTGGAGCAATGCAGACATGAGCATATTGTATCATGATCAAAAAGCTCAGAGGCTTTTACTGAGCTGTCAAGCTACGCCACAAACCAAGCGGAAAAGCCAGAGAAATGGCTACCCTACCAGTCTGTGTTTACTCAAAATTGAGACGAGTCTGTTAAAGCAACCACTGCAACAATAACAACAGTTAATTAAAAGCAGTATAATTTTTTTTTTTTTTCAAATGTGAAATGTTTTTTTTTTTTCAGATGTGAAATGTTTCAGGTAATGAGTGTTATCCACTGCCACAAGAGCCATTAGAGAGAGACAGAGAGAAAGTAGAGACACAGATTACTACTTCAGTGGCAGTTCAACCTCTTTTCACAAATTGAAGACCTCTACTCTGAACATATTATTTAGTGTTAGGTAATAATTACTGATTGAATGTCTGAATTAACTACATGGGCAGAAAAGCTGTCTAAAGCTGAATTTGGATAAGAGACCTGTACATAATATTCATTTAGTAGTAAACCTGTCCATCATAGTTTCTGTGAGCATTTTACAAACATGAGCCTTAGACTGGTGTTAGACTGATGATGTTTAAATGCAGAGCTTCACATAAGCTGTGCACAGGTATGCATGCGTGCCCTCAATGGGAAAATATGGTCAGCTCTTCCATAAATGCTCATTTACACACCAAGCGGCAGAGAGAGAAAGAGATGCTGCATAGTCTGTATTTTTCTCTCTTGATCTTTGTCTCCCTCCTCCTCTGTATCTCTCTGTCCATCTCCCCTGAGATTGAATTTCCTGTGAAACTTTGTGGGACCTGTGCAGAAAGGTGAGATGTCGATGTCCCACTTCTACCTGCAGCAGTGCACAAGCAGCCCATCCTCACTACATTTTTAGGCATCAGGAAATTAAAGAGGTACTGTGAGTTTGGGAGCGCATACACTGCATTCAAAGATAAGTTTATGTGTGCATGTGCATGTGTGTGTATGTGCAGTGGGCTCTATAAACAAAGCAGCAAACAATAAAACAGATACAGATATATGCAGTAAGCAAGACATTTCCTTTGTAGATTGATAATTTTGACAATGTTAGACTTCTGCATGGAGGCTTCTAAAAGCCAGTCAGATTCAGCTCGTCACATCTGATGACAGTGATCTACAGCACATTTGTACAAAGAGTTTTAAGTGCTTTCTTTACAACATGTTGAAAACGTTAATGCATGGTAAATGCCTAATGTCTAATAATCATATTCAGTTACTTACCAGGGATCAAATGTATGTTTAGAGGACGGAATGCCACGAATGCAATGTAGCATGTTTTTCCTGCTGGGGCATATGGGTATGGGTGTGCGAGCACATGCATATTCATCTGAGTCTACACTTGTATGCATATAAATGATGTCCTGTGAATGGGGCCATGGAGAAAAACATCCCAGCACCTTGCAAAAGAGAAACACAAGGTGAAGAGAAACTCACTATCTTGTAACACCATGCCAGTGTCTGAACAGCAGCCTTGTACAGCAGTCTTGTTCACAACACTGTCCTCAACAATGGCCTCTGGTGGTGTCAAAGGTACAAAGATATTGTACTGTAATTGCTTTTTAGGCATCCGGACTACAAGCGCAAGTGGCTGTCCAAAAAGAATAAAATTAACAGCCCTTCCTAAGTTTGGTTGACATGTATTTGTAGTGATATGATGCTTGGAAGGGAGAGGATTGCTCATAAATCAAAATGCAAGACTAGAAATAATAATAATAAATTATTAATTAATACTACTACTACTACTACTAATAATAATAATAATAATAATTTATATATATATATATATATACGTATACATACACATGAGAATCTTCTTCTTCTTTCTTCTTTTCCTTTCGGCTTTCCCTTCAGGGGTCACCACAGCGAATCATCT
>VXCM01008888.1:0-15191 GCA_014773175.1 Lucifuga dentata
TTTTCTAGGATTTTTAGTTGGGGCACATAGTGTTGAGATGGAGTCTTTACATCTGTACATTTCTCACTTCTTGCAGCCAGTTAAGGTGTGTGAATATTTCATGTCCAGGCTCCTGCAGCACATGCATAAAAATGTAACCTCAGCGTGATCAGACGGGCTGTGTACTGTCTTGTTGTTACAGCGGGTTCTGGCTCCAAAGCGGCTTCTCTGCACTGGACAGCAGAGCGAGTGCTGAGCATCCTGCTGCTGGCCATGGGGCCGGTCGCCTACTATAACCCTGGGCCGGTGGTGGACTACTCCCTGGCTGCTGCCCTGACCCTGCATGGACACTGGTAAGATGATCTAAACGCTGGCCTGAGTCCTGACTTCATGAGCTCTGAAGGCTTCTGAAGATCTTCATGTCAGCTGTTTGAGAGCAGATAACCTGGAAACAGCTCATCTGCTGTCAGTTACAGAACCATAACCAAAGACACTTCCATGTTCCCAAAAGTGCTCAGGTATTGTTTCTGTTGAAAATGAATTGCTCATGGGACTGAGTCAGTCATATATAGAGCTATAATATAGTATTTTTCATTTCTGGATTTCTTCTATTTTTGCATATTGTCACACTTAATTGTATCAGATCTTTAAAAAAAATATTGACGATTAATATAAGATTAATACAGCCTGAGTAATGAAAATGCAGTTTTTAAAAGATCACTTCATTTATTAAAGGATAAAATCTCTCTAACACCTTCATCACCATGTGAAACAGTAATAACCCCCTAAACTTAATTGGTTGTGTCACATTAAGCAGCAATAACATCAACAACTCTTCTGATAACTGGAGATAAAATCTTTCTCATCACGAAGAGGAATTTTGTTTTTCTTCTTTGCTGCTTTAATTTAGAATTGGAGGTTTTCCAGCACGAACGGCTCATTTAAGGTCCTGCAGCATCTCAATGGGCTTCAAGTCAGGACTTGGACTAGAACTCATAACCTTCATGTAGGTTTTGTGACTTGCTCTTTGCTTTGGATCGTCGTCTTGCTGCAGAAGTTTCACATCAGACTGATGACGGATTTTCTCCTTCCGGATTTTCATGGTTCCATCAATTATTATAAGCAAGTGGTTGAAGCAGCAAAGCAACCTCCTACCATCACGCTACCATCTCCATGTCTGACTGTTGCTATGACGATCTTAACCCCTCACATCACGCTACCACCTCCATGTCTGACTGTTGCTATGACGATCTTAACCCCTCACGATCACGCCACCACCTCCATGTCTGACTGTTGCTATGACGATCTTAACCCCTCATCATCACACTACCACCTCCATGTCTGTCTGTTGCTATGACGATCTTATAAAAGTTCCACTTTCCACTCATCATTGAGAGAACATGGTTCCAGAAGGCCTGAGGGTCATCAGGTGTTTTTTGGTTGAGTCTTTATGTTCCTCTTGGTTAGTCGTGGTTTTCACCTTGCAGCGCTCCATGGACTCATTATAGCCCCGCCTCTTTCTTTAGCCCCACCTCTTTCTGACATTGGAATCATGAATGCTGACTTTACCCGTGGCGAGCAAGGCCTGCAGCTCCTTAGATGTTCCTCTGGGTTCTTTGTGACTTCCTGGATGAGTCGTCGATGCTCTTGGAGAAGTTTTGCTCGTTGGGCCTCCTGGGAAGATTCTTTCCTGTTCCGTGTTTTCTCCGTGTGGAGATAACGACTCTCTCTGTGGTTTGCTGGAGTCCCAGAGCCTCAGAAATGAGTTTGAACCTTTCAGACTGATAGATTTCAGTTTCTTCTGGAGTTTCTTTAGATCTGGGCATCGTGAGGAGCTTGTTGAGACCTTTTAGCTGCTGCACGTTGCTGAAAGCTTCTATTTAATGATGTTTAGATTCTACAGGAATCAGCCTGCTGTGTCCAGTCTACTTCAACCTATAATCTATTCAATTATCTATTGGTTATCATTTAAATTATCTATTAAATCTGGTTACTTGGTTGAGTAACTAAGGGGGTTATTACTTTTTCACATGGTGATGAAGGTGCTGGAGAGATTTTTTTTCCTTCAGTAAGTGAAATGATCATTTAATAACTATATTTTATGTTTACTCAGACTGTCTTTTTATATTAACTTTAATTTGAAGATCTGACAAAATTAAGTGTAATAAATATGCAAAAATAGATGAAATCAGGAAGGGGGCAAATACTTTTTAACAGCTCTGTATTTATAAACCTTGAATGTTTTCCTGACTGATCCACTTGTCTGTTCTTTTATTTTCCTCTTTACATTTTTTAATGCAAGTGTCTGCGGCACTTTCAGAATTTCCCTGTTGTTGTGAGCAGTGATGCCAACTCTTATTTGGAGGAAGAGAGAAAGACAGGATTTATCACCATGCAACCTGAAACACTGATTAGTTGTTTATGAATATTGGCTCACACATACACTCATTCACAGGTGCCAACTCAAGGTATCTACCTGCACTGTCCCACACACTTGCAGAATGTAAACATCCGTCTCGGCCCGCAGAGCCTCTGCAGGCAAAAATCTGGTTACTTTTCTCTTTTTGTAGAAGCAGCTGATGTCTGCCCAAAAGTTACTATTGTCACTAGGTTTTGGTGAAGATTCTCAGTCATCCAGGCGGATAGATATACTGTATGAAAAACTGAGTCAAGTTTTTAATTCTGAAACATTTCACCATTCATCTAAATGACTTCATCAGTTAGAAATGAACAGGATGTTGAACCTCCAGTAGCTACAGTAACTGTGGTAACTAGTATAATAGTATAACTAGTATAATAGTTATACTAGTTAAAAGTTATTGTAGTTAATATGTAGTTTCACCATCAAAAACTTGAATCGAGTGGACTTGACTCTAGGCTTTTTAAAAATTAAAAAAATAGCCTAGCGACAAAAGAAAAGATCACTAATGTGGTTTTAAAAGTCTACAGATTGTGTGACTAATCCGCTAAGTTGGACTGAGTCTTACAGAGGTTGTGTTACAGTTTCTCCTTATTCGAAAGCTCCACAGGAGCTTAATTTATCAACGGTTTGATCATTCTCCAAATTTGCAGCAGGAAACCTTGATGTGGGCAGTTCTCAGGTAATTATAGTGGAGTGTGAATGGGTCATGTGACTTGTCAGTAATCATGTTAAACACCTCATCTGTGTGGTCTCAACAGCTCAAGTCTAACAGATCAGAGGTATTGTGCATAAAGCCTGCAGAGACCTGTTGGTGTTTCCCAAAAGTCTGTCCTCAGAACAAAGTTGAAGCTTTTGACCTGGTCAGAAGGCAGACTTTGTGCCAGGGTGTTTTCATGTGGCTCCGGCTGTCAGCAGATTTTAATCCCACTTCGTGCTCTGGCTCTGTTTGCAGACTTGAAGGTGGCTTCAGTTTAGCGTCACAGCGATCTGAGCTCTTCATAACTTAGATCACAGACTCCATGGCATGGCAGCATGGGCCACAAATCCCAGTCATGAGTGCTGATAAGTCTCTTAAGCAGCGGTGTTAAAGATCCTTATATGGGCAGATCAGCAGCAATTAGGTCGTCACCACCATTAGACTGAATGAGAATCAGCTGGCAGGTGAATGCATAGCTTTAAATGCCTAGTTGAGAAACTCACACTCCTTTTGCCAGCAGAAAGCCAGGAGCTTTTCCATCAGTTGTCTGTCTGCGTAATGTAAGTTTGTTCCTTTTAATTTAACATTAATGGATCATTTATTTCAATCATATAATTGGTTGTAATTTCTTTAATTATGATGAACCTTATTAGAGTTGAAGTGAACTTATACATGTTTCTTTATTTTCCTTTTTAGAAAACAACCAGACAATACACCTGTTAATCCTTCCGTGTGAGAAATAAATTATTGGCAAGAGAAATCCACTTGTGCTTTGGTGTCTAACACGCACAACCACTGTGTTAATTATTTCCGGAACCACCCAAGCCTTCTCCATAACCCACATCTTACTGAAGATATTTAATAAGCGGCTTTCAGGCCAGGTGGATTTCTTTAAGATTTGCCTTCACCGACCAGCGCCAGCTAGACTAACAATCTGTTGTCATTTGGTGTCACCATCACCAGCAGCTGAAGCATCAGATGGTATGATGGCTTAGTAAAGTGCATAAACTTGTAGTGAATGCCTACAAGTTAGCACCAATTATACACCAATTATAGATGTAAGAATTACAGAGTTAAATGTTCTAATATTCACAAACTTTTCCACTGCACAGGGAACAAGAACTAGACCAAACCGAAACTGGGCCTAGATCCAGTTATAGTTACCATTTTGTATTTCAGCTGAGAGGAGAAACAGAATCAAAACCACCCAGGTCGCTATGACAACTGATGTCATCACAAGTAACCATCAGGGAGCGGGGCTAGTAGTCCAACACAATAAACATGATGGAAAGCGAGTCGCTGAGTTTCATTGTATTATTATTATTATTATTGTTGTTGTTATTATTATTACTATTATTATTTTGTTGTTGTTATGGTTTTTCAATTTCTTATAGTCCTGCTTTAGTTTTTTATTTTGGTGCGACACTGATCAGGTTCTTTCTTGTAGCCCAGCTCCTTCAGACACAGCAATATCTTTCGAAAAACTTTGTCATTTCTCTTTATTCCTTCAAGCTCTCGTTGAATTTCGTCCTCCGACCAAATAACTATTAAAGCTTATAGCTCATCATTCGACCATTGCGCCATGGTTTTCTTTTCTTTTTTTTTTTTTTTTNTTTTTTTTTTTTTTTGTTTTTCTGGTGTTTTGAATGGGTTGCAGGAAAAACAAGCTGGCTAACAGCGATTAGCTGTTTCAGTGACGCCACGGTTTTTGTGAGCAATCAGCGCTAAACGGTGCAGTAGCTCCGCTCTGCCCCCAGGGTACCATTTGGTCCAGTAAGTCCCACATGTTGAACAGGGACTGTAACTGGAATTGTGAAAGTTTTGTGCCCATAACTGTAACAGTAACCGTAGCCAATGGAAAATGCCACAGTTCCTGTTTTAAGTACCAAAGAAGGGTTCAGTGCTGTGGCAGTGGAAAAGGGCCTTTAGTGTTTGTTGCTGTTGCAGATTCTGCCTCCTGCAAAATGAAAGAGCAGTGATTTTAAGTTTTTGGGGTTTTTTGTTTTGTTTTTTTGTGACACTGTGAGATGAGTATCATGAAATCTTAGTGAGGATCTGTGTCAGACTACGATATCGAGTTTGATGCATGTCAGATTGAGATGAACGTCTGGTTATCGTAGCGTACTATCTGCAGAAAGGAAGTATGAACTTGCATCAGTTTGTGGTGCTTCATACACGTGCAGTCGTAGCAGCAGCCAAAATGTGAGATTTTGGTCCTAAATTAAACACTGTCAGAACTTTGTTGCAGACTGTCTGTGACTGTTTTAGTTTGACCACCAAATATTTCATCAGGATTCTCTCGTCATGGTTAACTTTCATCTGCAACAGCCCAATATCTCACCGTCTGTAGAGCCTTTACTGGTGTTTCTCATGGAACCAGTTATCGTTTGCTGTGGGTGGGGTTCCACCCAGGAGCAGAGTAACACATGAAGCATGCCTCTTCAACTGTACGTGTAGAGTGAGGCAGGGTTACATTTTGCGTAGTTCGGGTTGTGTAACTCTTCCTTATCTCTGGATTTACATGACCACGTACATGTGACCTGATTCTGATCTTTTCCTCACGTGTGACACATATCAGACACACTTCCTGAAGATGTAAATGGTAAAAAGCCACATGGAATCGGATATTCTCAGATCTGATTTGGGCCACTTGCATATATGCAAATAAATCAGATACGTATCAGATATCCACCAATGCTGCTGCTGTCTAAATCCACAGATCAGAATTTCCTTCCCATTCCGACTCCTACGTAACGTTCTGCTTTATCTGCATATGATGTCAGCATCAATATGATGACGCTCTCTGTAAACAGAAATGGACATACTATATATATCAGACATGCTGATGTGTGTTTTTGTCAAATAGACGTGTTAGTGTGTGATAACAGGCTCCTGTTACAGCAGCAAAACTCCAACTCAACCCACTTCTCCTCCGTGATTAACCGATGAACATACGTGTCCTGATGGAGAGAGAAACGCTCACACAACATATCAGATGTTTCTCTCTGCATGTGAAAGTTTTAACCCGCTGATCAGATTTTAAATACTTCTTTCATCTTATTGAAGCGTTTTGTTCAAATGCATCTCAGAAATGTGCATGCTTAGGTGCATCCTGCTGCTACAGGTCAAAGGTCAAAGCGTGTAAATACAAGTATCAGATATGAGCCACTTAAAAAAGAAAATGTAAATACGATGAACAAAAAATCTGATACAGGCAAAAGATCAGAATTGAGCATCAAGACTTGCAGTTAAATCCAGCCTCAGACACAGTGAAGGCTGAAGGTGCCGTTCCTGCTGAAAGGCCAGAGACGCTTCTAGATGCAGCTTCTCTTTCTTTCATTTCCACAGTTTGTAGAAAGCAAATCAAAAAGTTTCCTATTTTCTATCCTTTTTTTTTCTCTCCCACAGGGGTATCAGCCAGGTGTTGACAGACTATGTTCATGGGGACACAAAGGTCAAGATGGCTCACACCAGTCTCTTCATCCTGTCCACGGTCACCTTTGCTGGTCTCTGCTACTTCAACTACAATGATGTGGGCATTTGCAAAGCCATCGCTCTGCTGTGGAGCAAATGAAAGACTGTGGACTGGGAATCTTAAGCTGCTCAGAGCAGATTCTCCCAGCAGATTGTAAAAATTCAAGGTGTTCTCCGTAAATTGTTATAAATATATCAGTTTGACAACTTTACAGTAATTCTCAAGTGTGTAATTGTACTTTATGTTGATCAGTCCAGGTGTTCTTTTAAAGGTTGACAGGCGTCCTACACTCTCTTTACATCAGCGGTTTTCATGCTGCTTTATAAGTTCCACAGCAAAACACCTCTGCTGCACACACACCTTATCACTGAAACCAGGATGTTCACAACAGTTGGTGCCTCCCAAGGCCTCGTGATTGGCTGAACACACCTGATGTTTACTAATCAGGTGTATATGTGTGTGTGTGCACATGCTGTGGTACCAGTAGAGCAGGATTGAGAACTGCCGTCTTACATTTTGATTATTGGTTGTGTTTATGTGGCTTAAAGTTAACACTCACCTGAGTTTTTGATCCTACAGCGTCCGTTCATTTATTCTCTTCTTACAGTTCTACAAATGAGACGTCCAGTTTTTGCTGTCCAAATTTAAGCAATGCAAGATATCTTTCAAAGGCATGCCCACAAATTCTATTTATTTTTCAAATCATTTTAGTGGGTTTTTTGTAATTTATTTTCAAATCACAATATATATTACCTTTTGTCATCAAAGCGTTGTGGAAAAATAGGACAAATCAGAGGCCACACCCACCAGACTCCATTTACAGACCATCATAAAGACCCAGTGACGTGTGATGA
Organism: Lucifuga dentata; assembly: GCA_014773175.1. Classification (NCBI taxonomy): domain Eukaryota; kingdom Metazoa; phylum Chordata; class Actinopteri; order Ophidiiformes; family Bythitidae; genus Lucifuga; species Lucifuga dentata. The sequence goes on from VXCM01008888.1 coordinate 7,428, forward strand.
GACTGTATCAGGTGGAGCAGCAGACTGCTTCCTGTCTGTCTGCTGAACAGATCTGATCTTCCATCCAGCAGCACTCTCCTTTCTGTGGACAATTCCAGCATCAAACACTTTGAGTTATGGCAAAGTGCAAATTTGTTGGTTAAACTGTGAAGGATCTGAAACAAACAGGTGCCAAAAACCATCCTCACCTTCATCATCGTCCACATGGTAACCTTTAAAGGACCATACCACCATTTTGCATGTTTGAGCCTAATATATTCAATTTTCATACATGTAATGTTACAATCATTTCCCAAAGCATACTACTGGAACGGTGAATTAAAAATGTTTTTCCTACCTTCCAGACCTCCACTGGTTTCAGTTCATTCTGCTATTAAAATCAACTTGTTGATACTGTAAATGTTCTTGGGATAGGTAATCCATCATCACCAACAAGATTTCTATTCAGATTTTATTTAGAAGTAATTTTCGCGTGTAAGCATAATAAAAAGTGTGGAGTGAATGTATGCCTCCACCGGGGAATATAGTCCCAAAAGAAGACCTGTGTTTATGGAAAAATTTAAAGGACCGTGACTTCATAAGGCTGTGTAACTATTAGCAGGAGAAACATGGATTTTTAAGGTGGGTGTATCACTTGAATATTTGATTTTGAAAGATTAAGAGATTTTGCAAAATATCAGGAAAGCTGAAATACGGTTTTATCCTTTGGGAAATGATTGTCAGTAACGTAACGTATGAAAATTGAATATATTAGGCTCAAACATGTAAAACAGCCAGTATGGTCCTTTAATGTCTCCAGAACATGCCAAGTCCTTTTTATTTGTAGTTTATGAATCACACCAGTTGGCAGATTGTAAAGGAACATGAAAAATTCTGAGCATTTAATAATTCTTGACATTTTCACTACCTGCATGTAGGCAGTGAGATGCTGATCACCTCCGTACGATGCCAAACGTAGATTCATTATGAGTTCTGTGCATCTAGAGCTTCAGTCACTGTAATCAAAACTGTTCATGTTGACATGTAATCCTTTAAATATATTCTAAACTTATATTTATGATACACAATGCCTGCATGCAGTTATCAAAAGTCGCAAAGCTTTATTTTTGTACGGCTGAGTATTGATCATTACAGGTACATAATGTAAGATCACCTGACTTCAGTCTGTTTTCACTCGTACAGTAAATGATTATAGCTTACATGATTTGTGTTTGTTTGGTCTTACTGCATCCAATTTAAATTTGTAATATCAGTTATTTTCCTCTTAAATACGCACAAACTGAGATGTGGCAAGGGAAGTTTAGAGAAGTTTCAGATATTGTTCATATCTGAGCAGAATAAAGTTGAATTTACAAATGTTTTCTTATTTTGACGTTATCACTTAAACATATATATTCATGCTGTATAAAATCAAGTACAAAAGCTATAAAGTGGTTAGTATGAGTTAACTTAGTATTAGTGTAGAAACATGCAGTTACCACCACCATGAAGCTGAGATGATGCTGATTCAGCAGAATCTATCAGTCTGAACATACTGTATTTTCCACAGTTTATAGATCCAGAAGAAGATCATGTCTGCTTAACAATGAATTTACTTTTTTTTTTTTTTTTTTNTTTTTTTTTTTTTTTTTGGACACATCAGATTTTAAGTTATCGTCAGTTAAAGTTTTGAAGTGAACACTGGCAAAAAATGTGAAATCAGATCACTGTTTGGCCTTGGTGGAGGTAGGAGCTCTGAGTGAACTCCAGTTCAAACATGTAGGAAGGAGGACGAAGAGAACAAGCATGTAAACATGTCAGTATCATGGAGCATAAGTGCAGTTTGTGTCTGACTTCTGCTCGTCTGCATTCAGACGTGCTTTGCTGGAGGAAACCTTACTGTTGGTACATAACTGCTGTTATTAAAAGTTTTTAAAGGACCATGCCAGCCATTTTGCATGTTTGAGCCTAATATATTCAATTTTCATACGTTATGTTACTGACAATCATTTCCCAAAGGATAAAACCGTATTTCAGCTTTCCTGATATTTTACAAAATCTCTTAATCTTTCAAAATCAAATATTCAAGTGATACACCCACCTTAAAAATCCATGTTTCTCCTGCTAATAGTTACACAGCCTTATGAAGTCACGGTCCTTTAAATTTTTCCATAAACGCAGGTCTTCTTTTGGGACTATATTCCCCGGTGGAGGCATACATTCACTCCACGCTTTTTATTGAGCTTAAACACTAAAATTACATAACTTCTAAAAAAACCTGAATACACGTCTTGTTGGTGATGATGGATTACCTATCCCAAGAACGTTTACAGTATCAACAAGTTGATTTTAATAGCAGAATGAACTGAAACCAATGGAGGTCTGGAAGGTAGGAAAAACAGTTTTAATTCACTGTTCCAGTAGTATTCTCTGGGAAATGATTGTCAGTAACATTACATGTATGAAAATTGAATATATTAGGCTCAAATATGCCAAATGGACGGTACGGTCCTTTAAACGTGTCAAAGAAGTTTTTTTCTTTCAAAACAAAATTATGAAAAAATATATGTTTAAAATAAACCAGACTGAGCTGGCTGCACACAGATTATTCATGATCAAACGACAGTTTTGTAAGTAAAACCTCTGCATCTTCTCTTTGTGTCAGTAATACACGAGCTTCCAAAGCTAATAACTAATCAGGATGTAAAGCCGCACACAGAAGAAAGTTCAGAAAACTTTAGAAATAACTGGACTTGAAGCGGTTTGCTCTTTCTGATTTTTGTATGAATAAATTCTGTAACTGTTGTAACAATGTCTCGTCACTTTGAGACCTGAAGCACCTTGATGTGACACAGCTCGTCCACTTCATCTTTGCGTGAACACAACACCAGTCTGTTCAGAGTGGGATCATCATCATCAGCCTTCAGTGACAAGAAGTGAGACCGGCAAAGCGATGACTCAAACATGTAGGTGTTCCTTCTCCCTGCAACGCACTTCTGGATGAAAAAAGCCTTGTGTCTGTCATTCTCAATCATGTTTGGGATGTCCTGCTGAAAAACATAAAACATGTATGAAGCCTGGGTGAGAAGCGAGAAAAACGCCTTCCGATAAAGACTAAACTGACTGGATGAAATTACAGTGTAATTCAACAGATTATGACAGAATTTAAAACTGCTGCTGCTGTCATTTTGTGTTGTTGGGGTGTAATACACACAGCAGCCTCTACGGGTCAGAGACAGGCCAGAGAACCAGGCTTTACTGACTGCATGTTTGAGTCCAATAAAAACTACCTGCATACACATGTACTACCAAATATTTTCCAAAACATACTACTGGAGCAGTAAATATTAGAATTGTTTTTCCTACCTGCCAGCCTGCCATTGGTTTCAGTTCATTTCTGTACACTATAAAAATCAACTTGAAGAGACTTGAAAAGTGCTTGAGATAAGTAATCAGCACTTTTTTTGTTTTTCCTTTTTTTTTTTTTTTTTNTTTTTTTTTTTTTTTTACCAATTACATTTTAGATGGATTATCATCCATTGTTACTGTGGTGTAAATATTTTGATATGACATAATCTGTGTTTGGTTTTTACTGCTGGAATACGACAAATTAACCTTTGAATGCAGCAGTTTTGGGTAATTAAGTGTAATGTGTGAGTGTTGTGTAGTTTACAGCATGTGTGTGCGCGCGCGCGTGCGTGCACATGTTCGGGTGGAGGATTCTTTTAGGGGTGCAATGAATAATTGACGTAGTCGACAAAATAGATGACCAAATTAGTTGCCAACGAATTTAATCGATTCGTTGGTGACATCATCCGTAACGGTAATGACACCGCTTACTCGAGTGAAGTGAAGCACAACGGCAACACCTTCACAGCCAAAAACCTCCAAAGTATGGCAGCATTTCACTCTTAACTCTGCCAAAACTATTGTGAACTGCAGCATTTACAAAGCTGAGCTTTCCTGGCATGGAGCACTTTAGTCATGATGCAGCATGTGGAGAGTTGGCTCTCTGGATGATGAAGACTCGTCTCGGTAAGCTAGCTAGCTAGCTACATTAGCTTAATCTTAAAAGCCATGCTGCTTCACGTTACATTTTCTCTTTATCAGTGCATTTTAATGGCATTGAAAGTAGCAAATAATTATTATTCACATTGAAATGATGTTCCAAATGTGCCCTAACTTTACAGTCTTAAACGTGGCATCATTCATGGCGACCTTCGCGGCTGGAGAACATGTTGCTGCCCAGAACACCGGAGAATTTCATACTTTCTAAATCACAAAAAATCTACAGTTCCTGTCGATGTGTATATGAGTTTCTTTTTTTTTTTTTTTTTTTTTTTTTTTTTTTTTTTTTTTTTTTTTTTTTTTTTTTTTNTTATCCAGCGGCCAGTAAGCTCTGTTGTGATTGGTCAGTTATGGTAATCAGCTGCTGAAATAAATATCATGTTTACAAGTGTTAGAGCCATTTCTTGGTTAATTATCAAATGTTTAAAATATTTAATTTAGGAAATGTGAAATTAAACAAGTTATTATTTTTAAATATTTATATCTTAACCGATTAGGTGATGATCACCGGCTGTTTCATGGAGGAGGAGGATGAGTCTATTTATAGACGCTCAGCTGGAGGCTGATCAGTGTTTCGGGACAGCGGTGTAGTTTCTGACCTCATCTCACGTCATGTTTTGTTATTTTGATTTTGAAAATAAATTACGGAAATAACGAGAGCAATGTTATCATTCCATGTGCATCAGGAAGAGAAGCCCCGTTAAAGTGGTCAAGTTTTAAAATAGCCGCCACAACCCATACATGGATTATTTTCAGAAGATCAGAGGAACATTATGACAATTCTCAGAAAAACAGGTAATTTGCTAAACAAATTGATGGAACATTGGGGGTCGGCTTATATACGGGTTTGTAGAATCAACATGAAATATGGTATGAATGTAGATTTTTTTTTTTAATTGGAGTTTAAAAGAGTAGTGTTCCTCTTTTGCCTGACAAATATGTCTTTTTATATCAAATGAAGAGGAGCCGTGCAGTAATACTACCATGGATGCTTTCTTTAAAGGAAGCAGACTTGTCCTGCAGCAAGCGACTGTCCTCACTGAATCATCCTAACCATGTTGGTCAGGGACGAGTCTATGATGATGGTGAAGGATTTCAAGAAATGATGAGGCAATTCAACCCTGAATATTGTAACTTAGCATACCTAAAACAACCTCAAGCTACATTTAAAAGCTGACAGCTAAAGAAGAGCCATTGCATAATTGCACTATTCATAATCTCATAATCCAAGTAATCGATTATTCGTTTCAATAATTGATAGATTATTCGACTATCATAATAGTTGTTGCAGGCTTAGATTCTTTTATGATGGCTGAAAAAAGGCATGAAGTTTTCACAGTCATACATTCACTGTAGAAGTAGCTGCTATGATGGCATATTAAGGCCATATGAGATGAAAAAAAAAATGTGGAGGACATTTCAAGTTTTCAAACTCGCAAATTTGCCAGTTTTAAAAGTCCGTATGCTTATGATAATTCGATGATTATGCACTAAAACCACGAGTATTTTTTTATTGCGCTAAATCCGATGGAAAAGTATAATTTAATAAGGTCATGTACTGCAGGCATAGTCATAATGTGAGGCGGTTTGATTCTTGTTCTCATTATTTTCTCTTTTTCATTATTAAAAAAAATTAAATTATCAAACTATAAAGACAGAAATCTCTGTCTGTGGCACCAACATCTCTAGAACCTGGCACTGTATGAATCTGAAATTTAGCAGGTTTATTGCTCAGGACCCAAAGACATGCAGTGTCACGTGAAGTTGTTTAGATGAGCGGTTCTCAAATTGAGCTGTGCTGGTAAAAAGTTGTCCACGTGGCAGCATATGCTCCGCTCCATGGTCACTTATGGCAGGCTGCGGTGCACACCATAAAGTCCGGCCCAGTCCGAACACGCACATTTTGAACGGGAGCCTGCTAGTTATTTAAAAAAAAAAGATTATTCATCATTAAAAATAATTTTCATTATTTTGTTTTAGTTTTTAAAGTCACAAATTTACCAGTTTAAAAACTCACAAATTGTGACTTTTCTTGCGAGTACATGACCTTATTAAATTATGCTTTTCCATCAGATTTAGCAATTTAGCAGTCGTTTTTGCGCAAAATTATCGAATTATCAAAGCATATAGTCTTTTAAACCTGGCAATTTTTGAGTTTTAAAACTGGCAAATTTGCGAGTTTAAAAACTCGCAAATTGGTTGCTTGTTTTCTTTTCTTTTTTTTTTTGTCTTATATGGCCCTAATGCGCTGTCGTAAGCTGTGGTTTCTGATCCTGAGAAAACGCACCAAAGCCTCAGCATGAATTTCCCCTTCCTTGCTGCAGCAAACCACTTTCTTCTCATCATCCTTAATGGCAATTAGTATGACTGCCATCCCGTCTACCAGCAGGCTGCTGTTGTAAGGATGGATGAGGAATTTGCAGTCTAAAAAGGAAACAAAGGATGACTAAGATTGAGCAGCATTTTTAAGAAGCTTGTACCTTCACAAAAACACACAGCAGCAGTACAGTTAAATACTGCTCATTCAAAAGTTACTGCACATTGGAAATCTTACCAGAACCACACTGTTGCTGTATATTTAAGTCTTCAAAGAGAAACTGGTCTTCAGAATCCAGAACCAGGAAGGTGTCGTCAGTGCTTTTCATCCAATTTATCGTGCATGTATTTGACTTTGTGAAAGCGTCAACTTCCAGTTCTGCATTTTTAGGAAAAACACACACATGAGCATAGTTAAGCTTGTGCACTCAGGATCCACTCGCCTAATCTACTGTAAATAAAAAAATGAAGGGAAAAGCATGAAATCAATAGAACAGAACAAACAAATCACACATGTAGTGACTGAAGTTGTGTATTCAGAAAATAAGAAAAGCATTACCTGTATCTTCTATTTCCACTGGAAAAGAAAATGATCTTTATTCATTTCAGTCTTTAAATACAAAGCAAAGTATGTGACTTACAGAAAAGGGTAAAATAAGGTGTGTCATCACTTTTACCGTGAAAGTAGAATGCATCTCCATCTGTACAGGTGAGTTTGGCAGAGAAGTATTTATTGGAAGCCATCAGGTCGACTTACGTAACAAATATTAGTTATGGAACACAGTATCAGCACAGATGCTCAGACAGCCTGTTAGAGAAAAGGTCCCTGTTATCACACGTTTATTCTCTGACCTGACATGCAATCTCCAAGTCTCACCATGAAGAACTCGCTGACGTGAACTGTTGTAAGTTTCAAGATACTGTACACACCATATAACCATAAACTATCAACAGGACATAGTGGGTTCCTTTAGTGTAACTTTGAATGGTTAAGCTGCCTGATTCTCTCAGCAGACGTACTGTGAACTACATGCATCTCTTCCCTTCATTTTATGTGTGTGTGTGTATATATATGTACATATATACACACATATATATATACATATACGTGTATATATGTATATATATGTGTATATAGATATATGTACATATACTCTCTCTCTCTGTCTATATATATATATATAGACAGAGAGAATATATGTGTGCGTATATATATATATATATATATATATATATATAGCTAATATATATAGCTAATAACGCACGTAGATGTATAGCTAATAACACGCAGATGTACAGCTAATAACACGCAGATGTACAGCTAATAACACGTAAATGTATAGCTAATAACACACGCAGAGCAGATGTATAGCTAATAACACACGCAGAGCAGATGTATAG
>VXCM01008889.1:0-24659 GCA_014773175.1 Lucifuga dentata
CAATATGATTTTCATTTAATTATGACACATTTAATGTGTGCATGGAAATGAAATACAAATGAAAACGTATTGTATTTCACTAATGTGTATTATATTTCACAGTGTTTTTTAATTTTATTTTAATGTGTCCCTTATAATCTTTCATAATTTTGTACATCATAGTGCACTTGGATGTATTGCTGCTGACACGTAGAGAGCATCATCGTCTTCTTAATGAGAGGGCATGGCTTACGTTGTCATTATCTTGTGTTTGTGGTTCTTCCTAATAAGCTCTCCATCTGTATTTCATTATTGTTGTGACAGAGTAACTGGGCATTACACCAACATGACTTACTTGAGGAATATCAAGTGTCTTCACCACATACCTATCTGAACCACTAGTTTAAAACTAAACTGAGATGTGTTTAGGTTTTGTATATTATGTTATAGTGTTCTCTCCCAGCCTGGTGATACCAGGGCTAGCATGAAAATTTGGACTTCCAAGAACAACCAGATCTCTTTGTTATTTAATAGTAGTAATAACAATAAACCAAAATGACAAAACTTAGGTGGGCAGTACAGAAGTTAAGGTCTGTATTCACACCGTAAAATGTCAAAGTTGTTCTTAATAAATCCAGAGCAGCCTTCTCGCTGGTGTGTTGCTGGGAGTGTGGGGAGCAGTGAGGACAAGGAGTTGAGGTCTTCTGGGGTTTTATTCTATTGATCACTCACAGACAATAGAAATTTGTTTCATCTGTGGTCAACTGCCTGATATTCCCCACCCCTCACCCCCACCCACATCTACAGATCTGCCCTTTTCACTCTATGGAGAAGTACTAATTTCACAAGAGCAAATGAAACTTTACAATAACACAAAAAGGACCCTCAGGTCATAACCATAGTTGAATTTCTCTAAGTCCTCAAACTTCTCTAATTCCTCAGAGTTTATGCAATATATCATCTTGTTGGTTCAGCTCATTATTTGCTTCAGTTTGCTGTGTTTATCTTGTTTCCATGTGATTGTTTACATATGTGTAATATAAGACGGCTGTGTAGCAGTTGGGGAATTTGTAATCGCTTTGCATTACATTAACTACGGTAGCTGGCTACTGGTGGTTTGCAATATGAAACGTTGTTGTGATAAAATATTTTTTTTATGGATTTACTGCCAAATTTACTGCCTCTTCTGCCTTACAGTTGTTCCTAGTAATTTACATAACAAAGCTAATCCAGTACATTTTACTGTACAGTGTAACGGTGGCGTTACATCCACCTCTGTCTGTATGTTCTAGCTTAAGAAGGGGCGGCTCAGTGGTTAGCACCGTTGCCTCATAGCAAGAAGGTCCTGGATTCGATTCCCAGCTGGGGCAGGGCCCTTATGAGTGGAGCTTGCATGTTCTCCCCATACCTGCATGGATTTCCTGCAAGTGCTCCGGTTTCCCCCACCATCAAAAAACAGGCGTAATTCTCATACAGGCAGCGCCCTTGACCCAAAGCATTGGCTTAAGACTGGAGTTGGTCCCCAGCCGCCGCAGTGACTGGCTACCGCTCCTCAGGGAGGGTTNTTGGCTTAAGACTGGAGTTGGTCCCCAGCCGCCGCAGTGACTGGCTACCGCTCCTCAGGGAGGGTTAAATGCAGAGACTAAATTTAATCTGTAGCTGTGTGCCATGACAATAAAGATACCTTGAAGACGTTCTACACAGACCGATTGCTGTTGTGTTGTCTTTGAAAGGGACATTTTATACAGACGTTCATGTTTTTATTTTAATTTAGGGGTCTGTTTTGTTACCTTTGCAATGCTTTAATGAGAGAAAAAAAAATCGATCTAATTCGATTATCCCTGACTACAGCACAGATGTGCACATTGACTGAAAACAAGGCCATTTAAGGTACTGTCTCTTTACGGCTCCCTCATGAAAACCCTGCTCTATTCTGCTATGCTAGGGCTGAGCTGGCAGCATTTTAGACTATAAAACAGATACTGGCCAAACACTCCTTCACTAACCTTGTATTGTTTGGGCGTGTCTAAACAGGTGTGTAGGCGGAGAAATTCTAATGTGTTTCATGTTGACGTTAGCATGTTAGCGAGGTACATAACTAATCAAACATGAAGCTTCTAGGGCAGTTCAGGACTTATGGGTTTGTCTTGGTGCATTTCTATAGATATCAACCTCAGGTTTTTACAGAAATTCCTTACTGTATTAATTAATATAAAAAGGGAAGGAATATAACAAAAAAAAGTTTCCTCTAAGCTTCAACTCTCGCATGGGTTCACAGGGTGCATCTGGGAGCTCTAACAAACCAGACTCTGTGCAGGCTGAGTTGCTTGGGCCAAAATAGACCAGGTCCAATTCCCATGAGTTCCTTCATTTGGTCGCAGCAGAATACACACATAACCTAAGAATACACACATAACCTAATCCATGTAACAACCAAACTGGTTGTGTATGCAGCAGCTTGATAGACCTCAAACGGAGACAGGTCAACCTATGTTGTACTCTGAATTTTAAGAATATAAAGTGAATGAAAAGGAAGCTAAAAATGAAGTTAGCATTGTAACCTTCATGTTTAATCTCTTCAGTTGTACCACAGTGCGTATAGTTTTCACTAATCACTAGTGCTGACACCAAAAATAAAGTGTAAATGTCTATAAAAGTACAAAACACCGCAATTCTTAGAAGTACACATAAAACGTAACAATTGGCCATGATAATAAGTATGCAGGACAGAGGCACGGCAGCCCACCCTGTAGCCAACCACCTGCTTCAATGTCATCTTTAACCGCAATGCCCTCACTAATTACTGTACGGTGCTGCCTTTTAACCTCTTTCCCCCATGCCAGCAACACACACACACACACACTCCTCAAGCACACACCTATTCTTTGAGGTCAGAACATGGCCTGTAGTTCGTGTAGGTAATGAGAGACCGTGTGTGTCGCTCCAGACAGATGCAGTGCAGTCCTCAGCTGTGTCTGTTTGCATTTCCCTTCCCCTCTTATCAAACTGGTTCATCATGAACATGAAGCCATATGGCTGAACCACACTGACCACATCTGACAAACACACTAATGACACCACCTCTTCCCAACCCACACAGCTACTAGATGAGGGCCTTTGAGGGATACAAGTGACCCTGTAAGCAGAGTGTACAGTATAACTACAGCTTCAGCTATAGACAGCATGTAACCCACCAAATGAAAATAGCCAGTACATATTTTTAATACTGTTCAAGCACAAATCAAAACATTTAACAAAGGACCATCCTAGTGGTTCTGCACGTTCCCACATACATGTTACGTTACTGCCAACCATTTTCCAAAACATAAAACTATATTTTAGTGTCTTGTTATTTTGCCAAATCCCTAAACCTTTCAAAATCAAATGTTCAGGTCATACACTTGGCTTAAAATTCAATGTTTCGCCTGCTAACACTTAGGCCTGAATGTAGAAGGCAAGGCCATTTTAATTTCTCTAGTAAAAGCAGTATTTTCTCCTAAATACAGTTTATTCCATGTAGCTTTGTGTTGGATTGATTAGATTAAGGAACTTTAACAATGGTGTGTGGTTTGCTGTTATGGATTATCTATAACAAGCACTTTTCAAGTCTCTACAAGTTGATTTTGCAATGTACTGGAATGAACTGAAATCAATGGCAGTCTGGAAGGTAGAAAAAACAACTCTAAAATGTACTGCTCAAATAATAAGTTTTGAAAAGTGGTTGGCAGTAAAGTAACATGTATTTATTGGGCTCAAACATACAAAATCGCCAATATGTTCCTTTAACAGGTAATTAAAGAGGTAAAATTACATTTAAAAAAAAACAAAAACAGAATTGATTTAGTTTGAGAGTCTATCACAGTAAATAATAATGAAATTAAGTCCTACTGTATTCATTTTTTGTATAGATAACCATTAGGTGAATAGCAGTTGGAGCACTTCTACTATTTGGATGTAACTCTCCATGTTGAATCATCAGAACAACAGTACAACACTGTGTACACAGAAGCTGTGAGAGAGTCATCAACTACAACCCAAGGAGTATGGTTGTGAAAAATATCCAATCAGCGAGCTTAAAATTTGGTTAGACATGCAGCTTATGTTGGGCTGAAGCTAAAATAGAGTTAAGCCAATTTATCTTTTGATTCAGGATCAATTCAGCCACTATGGCCCAGTGTGTTGTTCCTTATTGTAACAGCGAAGTGTTCTGAAGTTGCTGCTGAATTCATCTTCTCCATAGCAACTGCTGGCTCATGTGAACTGTAGGATTTGTACAGCTATCTATCATACATTATTTCTTACAAACTGAAATATTTATAACTGATGAACAACACATAATTTAACTATCCAGGAAACTGCTCTGAATATGAACTGGTTATTGCTAAAACTTTACAAATTGAATCTACAACAGAGGGAATAACATGGAGAACCTGTCAATGTTTCCCTTACTAAGAACTGATATTCAGGATTTCTGGTTGCACATCAGAATATCAAACACAACTCAACAGCTCATAGTTGGCTCAACATCAAGGTCAGCCATCTGAAAAGGCTGAATAAATGATACCAGTGACTATGGCCTAATTGCTTAAATGACTGACAGGACGACACAATTTCAAAATATGTCGGAATTTGCAATCATATACTGAAAGATTAACTCAACAAAAGCTAAATTTGCCTCTAATTTCTCTCAGCAGAGGACCAGTGATGGAAACATAATCTGTGTGTGTTCACACAGTCTGTTCACACTGACCTGCCAACAGCAGCAGACAGGCGACCCACCCTTTTCCAGCCACAAACACACACACAACACACACACATACATAGACACATTATCAAAATACTGTGTGCCAGACCTACTGCACAGCTGTCTACTGATATACTTCAGCATAAAGAGACAATCCATCATAAATATCATTCATTTAGTCTCATTCAGATGGATTAGTTAAAGGAAGTAATGTTCCATAGTCTATTTCAAAAAAGATCATAGTCTATGACATCTCTATAAACCCTCATTGAATCAAATTATTCAAAGTGAAGTTGGCAGGATATCTCATAGTGACAAACCCCACAGAGATTTATCATTCAGCTATGCGGTTCTACAGAGCTTTTAGCTGCATTTGGCTCATTATTTTGATTTTACAGCTGCATGTATGCTGTATATTTGACTTTCAGCTGCTATCATCAGCCATGTTTGCAGCAGCAGAAGGCAGCTGTTTCCATTAAAAAGATTGTGATGGTTGACTGTACGCAACCTGCCCAGCACCAAATGTTGAGAAAGTTAACAATTAACTCATAAAGAAATACAACTGAGCAAGTTGAACTGGATTTTTCTCAGGAGTTGGTGGAGAAGAAGAGTTAAAAGTGAATATCAGACATACATTCATCAGGTAAATAGAAACACACTTTTGCTGGGTTGTTAATGTTGCTCCATGTCCATGTCCAGTTTTTTTCTGACATTATGTAAACATGATAATGATTAAAATTGACATCAATCTATGTTGTATACTTAAGAGTATCAGACCTAAATTATGTGATTATATCCTGATTTACTCCTAATCAGGAGTTACAATCCTTCCTTGCATCCATTTCCTCACCTGGTGTACTTGATATCATAATCCAATTACTGTACGTGTTGTGTATATTCAGCGAACAACAGAATCCTAATAACTCCATGTAAGTTTATCTCTTACTCTGTATTTTTGCCTTATTAGTAGTACAGACAAAAAATGTCGCACAGTCTGCATGCAAAGTTACAGAGTAAGATTACAACATTTATTTACTATAACTCTAGCTGACAGCAGCCCTTTGCACTTCCTGTTGGCATGGTAAAACAAGCAGTTGTAGGAGGCTGACAGTAACACCTGAGATATTTTGATTTTATTTATGTTACTCACACTTGTACGATCTGTCACAACTGTCCTCCATAGTAATGCTGTTTCCATCTGTAATTCCATCAAGAGACACCCTGGAGCTTCTCCTTCAACAGTGAATAAGTGTCACTGAATTTATGGCACAGACACCCTCCATGAAAATAAACACTGACATTTGGTTGTTGGTTTCAGTCGAGTAGCTCCAGGGTAATATATATATTTAATGATAATTTGAAGATGAGGGCTCTTTCTAGAGTTCTTACTCATCTAAATGGCTGTCCAAAATCTCCAGAAATAAATATTTAAAACTGTTCTAGACCATAACTCATCTCTAATAGAAGTCATCTCTAATATATTAGGAATTAAAAGGTAACACTCACACACATGCACACACACACACACACACACAGGCACACACAGCATTACTAACAAAGAGACAGAAAGGACACCAGTTCAAATTATTGCTGTTCACTTGAATTGGATTTCTCATTATATTCTTATATCTTTTTCTTATATCATTGTGTCATTTCTGTGTGTGCACATGTGTGCAGTTTTACGCTGCCATGGATGGAACATCATATTTATAATCTCGTATGTGTCAAAGAATGCAAGTAAGAACAAGAAGGCACTCTGAGAGCACATACCTCAACCAAGGCCAACAAAATCCACAAAACAAAAAAGAACAGCTCATTTGCCCCCTCTATCTCTCTCCTAGATTTAATCAAAATCCTTCCAAATCCATCCTTTTTGAGATATCTTTCTGACAAATGCACAAACAATAAAGTATTTTTAGAATCATGTATAATCCAGAATATGATCTGGATTACATCAGAATAGGATCTGAACCCAAATATGCAGATCTTCATTTTTGCTACAAAAAAAAAAAAAAAAAAAAATCATGGTAAATTTCATTGAAATCAGCCAATAAGTATTGATTTTATAGGCTAAAAACTTCAACCTCTTCAAAATTTACTCACTTCTTCCTCTCGACATATGTCCCCTGAATGTCATCCAGATGCATCCTTAACTTTTCGAGATATCCTCTATTAAACAGACAAACAAAGGTCACATGACTTCCTTGGCGGAGGTAATAAAGCGCTCTGTGAAACTGTATTTAGTCATAGTTCCTGCAGTGGACTTTTGACCCGGATATATTGTGTCTTCTCCTCATCTGAACCTTTTATGCTAACTCCAATAATCTATTTAAACTGCTCAAAGCAGATCTGAAGATGAACTCCTGATGTTCCAAAGAAAAATCAGGAAAGGCAAAAGAATCTCTGATGCAATGCCCCTATTGGGATCCTTCATGGATTAGAAATACAAACTGTTTTGAATATTCCTCGTGCTTTTACAAATCCTGTTTACTGTAACTTCATTACATTTTCTGAGTGTTTTGCTGCAGCCACATCCCACTGTTACCCTGCACACATTCAATGAACACAAAACAATTATTGATTCATCAGTGAACATGAAAAATGTTAGAAAAGTGGTGATAAATGCTCATTACAACTTTCCAGAACAGTTTCTTGAATAACTTTCTTAAGAATATTTTACAAATAAAATAGTTGATTACAGATTATTTATTGAATGAATGTGCTGATTGTGTTTAGGGGGCTAAAATGCTTCTCCAGGTAAGAAAAGTCATCAAATTTCCTTGTTGTTTGGAGTTGGTTTGAATGTGGGAGTATTAGCAGAAGTGTCAGTATGGCTGTTTTTTTTCATGGTTTATGGATCTGTCAAAATGGCTGCGGTGACTCTGGTTAACACTGTCGCCTCACTGCAAGAAGGATCTGGGTTTGAATCCGGCTGGAGCCTTTTTGTGTGGAGTTTGCATGTTCTCTCCCTGTCTATGTGGGTTTTCCTGGGTGTTTTTTCTCTCATTGGCTGTTATTTGACATGCAATTTGAGGAGGATTGAAGAGGACCGCAAAGCCTGATTAACTGCTCAAATGATCTATGACTGAGCCATCAGGCAGTTGGATGATTTCTGACGCAAAAAGTTTGCGCTGGCTGTGTTACAGTTTGAGAAGACTTGAGAGATGATTTCTTGAAGTCATACTTTCATGTTTGCAGAATTCAGTCGTATAGTTTGGCTTTCAGACATAAATATGTACATCAGTTTTTAAAAATCGATCAACAATAGCGCTTTAAAAAAAATCATATCCAGTAATTTTGGACAGAATATCCACAGAGGAATAAACCTGCTAAATGGAGACTTCCCAGCTCAAGCACCAGAAACAGGACTTTTGTAAGGATTTTGTTAATTTTACAGTGAGGAGAGCTACTACACATCTTTGAGGGCTTAGTACAGCTGTGATCTTTTTACTAGAGAATGGAAACTTACTTTTTTTTGGAAACACTAAATCAAACAACAGTTATTTCTGCATAACTCTACAGGACAACTTTTTATGCTTGATTTTAGAAAAAAATATAACCTTTTAGATGCAATCTTTTCTCTGTGTGAACAGGGTCATATATGAAAAACCGACTACTTCATTTGAGGTGTTAGACCAAATAAAATAAAATAAAACAATAATTAGAAGGTTTACTTTCAGATTGTGTGCATCTCCACACTATAGATCCCTCCTCTTCGGACAATACAGTGGGTGTGCGTTGGAAATCAGTTATGGCTGCCATGCTGGCNCCCTCCTCTTCGGACAATACAGTGGGTGTGCGTTGGAAATCAGTTATGGCTGCCATGCTGGCACACAAACTCGCCAGCATGAATGCAGAGAATTAGATAGACAGATGGAGGATACAAAGAGGATGGGAAGATGGCAGACATACGAGAGAGAGAGAGAGAGAGAGAGAGAGAGAGAGATATTGGGAGATATGTACAGGACATTCACCCAGCCACATGAAAGAAGGGTAAAAGAGATGAAGCTAGAGTAGAAATGAAAGAGAGAAAGGGTGGAGGACAGATTGGTAAGTGAATGTTGTTTTAAGCTCTGGTCTCTAGTAAGCTCTACAGGGTCTAATTAGGTTATAGTATGTATAGGCTGTAATCATAAAGTCTATGTATATGCTGCCTGTTTAGGATGGCCAGCCCAACCCTATATGTAAAAAGGGCCACCTTAAAGAAGCATGTTTCAGCCCAATATATATAATCCACATGCACATTACGTTACTGACAACCATTTCCCAAAATATACTACTTTAGTGGTAATTTTAGAATGTTTTTCCTCCTTTCTAGGCTGCCATTGATTTCAGTTCATTCCAGCACACTATTAAAATACACTTTTAGAGACTTGAAACATAGTTGAGATATGGAATCCATCACAGTGAATGACATGTTTTTTTTTATTTTTTATTTTCTTGTCAAAGTAACTTTATTTAATGATCCAACACGAAGCTGCACTGAAGACAATGCATGTCTCCATCAGGAAATATACTCCCAGGAGAAGACAGGGTTTTACTGGGAAAATAAAATGAGCAGCCCATATCACAATCTGAAATGGAGATTGTTATTCATGTATTTATTTCATCCTGCCTGAACTATTACAATTCACTCTTTACTTGCCTCAGTAAAACCTCCCTGGATCAACTACAGGTTGTCCAAAATGCTGCTGCAAAGCTTCCGACCAGATCTTCAAAGTGGTCCCATGTTATACCTTTGCTGATTTCTTTGCACTGGCTCCCCATTAAGTTCAAGGTCCAATTTAAGGTTCTGGTTTTCACTTTCAGAGCTCTGCATGGCCAAATGCCCTCTTACATCAGTGAACTTTTACAGCCTTGTGTCACCAGGAGGACTCTCAGGGCCTGTTGTCTGTCCTTCAGTCCAGGCTAAAACTAAAGGTGACAGAGCTTTTGCAGTTATGGTCTCCAAACTCTGGAACTCTCTCCCGTCAAATTTTTGGATTGAGTGGACTCATTCAAAAAGCAGCTGAAGACTCATCTTTTCAGATTGGCCTTATATATATATATATACACACATATATATCTGTCTGCATTTTATTCCTGTCTGTTGCCTTGCTGTTTGTTTTATGTTAATTTTGTTTGTTTTATGGAATGTATTCTTTGTTTGTTTTATTGTGAAGCACTTTGTGACTTCAGCTCTTGAAAGGTGTTATATAAATAAATTTTATTTACTTATCTTACTTACCCTTCTACAATTGTGCATAAGTGTTAGATGGTGAAACATTGAATTTTAAGGTGGGTGTATCACCTGAACACTTGATTTTGAAAGATTATGGGCTTTGAAAAAAATAAGAGGAAAACTAACATACAGTTTTATGTTTTGGAAATTGTTAGTAACATAACAGGTATGCAGGTTGTACCATATATTGGGCTCAAATATGCACAATCACTGGTATGGTCCTTTAAGTCACTTAAACTCATATTTTGTGTTATTTTTAATCAAAATGTTGAACGATTTAGCCAGTGGAAGGAGATATGTCACTTTTTTTTCCACAACAGTCTTAATTGTATTCAAGCATCATTACCCTAAACTAATACAGGAAAATATCAGGTGTAAAAAATGACATTCAATTGCTGAAAATACTCACATTCCATTGGACAAAGTTCTCACAATCCAGACTCATCTATTCTATTCTATTCTATTCTATTCTATTCTATTCTATTCTATTCCAGGTGACAGATGAAGCCTCACAGTCATGGAAATTCAAACAACTGCAGTGGTTTATGCACACATTGTGTCTGTGATATGTGTGTTTACGTGTTTGCACACTCACACACACACACACACATACACACAAGTCCCAATCTGTGTAATATGTGTGCTAGTGGCATGGGTGTTGAGTATGTGTTTGTACATTTCTCTCTCTCTCTCTCTCTCTCTCTCTCTCTCTCTCTCTCTGTGTGTGTGTGTGTGTGTGTGTGTTTGAGTACATCTACTTTTCTGCTAAAAGCTTTAGCTGAGCACAGAGCCAGAGCTCTCACAGCGAGGTCACACCAGATTATTTTGATGCTGATTTTAGGTTCAGCTGCATCATCCAGACAATCTGAACCCTGACAGTGATCCAGCGACAGCCAATGAGAGTTTAGCTCAGGAAGAAAAACTTAAAGAACCAGAAGAGCTCAATACCTATTACAAATTGGACTTATAGAGATAATTTCACTCTACCGATGCCATGAGCCAACCTTTCATGTGGGTTGTCGAAAACAACTCCACCATTGTTTGCTGCACAGGATGACAATGATCAGTTTCAAAGATCAGCTGTGAAAAATAGCTGATTTGTTCTAATTACTAGACCAAGGGGAAGCTGACATAATAAAAATAGGGTAATAAATTACCATAATAATAATAAGTAATCAAACTGTTGTGCGAGAATAACTTAAATGTATAAATTTTCTTCCTAATTGCACTGCTCTTTAACATAAAAATGAACCCAGGAAAACACTGTGGGGAATCATTAGTGTCTGTCTGGACTCTCAAGTGACAGGTCTCTCGACCTATTGGAGAGCCATTATTTTAAAATCCCTCCCACTACAGCCAATCACGTAATGCATTCCTTACTCACTGGCTCTTCAGAGAGAGAGAGGGAGCGATAGATAGACAGATATTGAGGAATAATTTAAATGGGTAAAAACATTTATTTAAGGTGGCTAAAAAGATGCTCAAAAATCCCAAAGACCACACTTACGGTAATTACCATTAAAAAAAAAAATGTTTTACCTAACCATTTGGTGGCCCACTAGGTGGCGCTCTGAGGTCCACTAGCGGACTGCAGCAGCCTGAATAGCTGCTCTAGTAGAACTGAATAATTTTGTGATTGATCAATTGCAATTGAATAATCTGATCTTGGCTCTAAATTGCAAACAATTTCCATCAGAAAAAGTCATTTTATCTATTACTGATGGTGAAACATTGAAAGTCAGATTTTCTTAAAATGAGTAAGAAATGTGTAATTTCATCTACTTCTAACACAAATAAAGCTAGAAATGTATGCCCGTACCTCGACACAAGACAGAATAAGATTGTTGCACAAAGGAAAACGCCATTTGATTCAAGAAAATGCTTGAAAAACCTGATTTGTACTGGAAAAGGCTTGAAACAGCCTCACTATTCTTTTTGATTTGTTTTAGCAAAGTAAGACTTTAAAGGCTCAGCGATAAACAGAAGACCAGAAAGGATAGAGATCTTTTGCAGCGAAAGCAGGAAACTAGGCTGGTCAGCACAGTCAAGTTCCCCAGATCAGCCCCTCCCCCATTTCTGAACTCTCACACACCATGCTGCCAGTGGTTGCGACAATATATTCTGTTCAGCTTCTGATGATCGCACCTGGTGGAGGAGGGGTGAGAAGAGAGAGCGAGAGAGAGAGAGAGAGAGAGAGATCAACTAGAAGTCAGGGCACACATAAAACAAATCCCTGCCTTTGCTACTTTGTCAAAGGAGAGTGTTGGGAAGTAGAAGGAGAGCGGTTGTCGGGGGAGGGGGGTTTGATTATCATGTGGCTTGGCAATATGTATACACGGCCTTAGCCCCTACGTTTGAAAAATGTGTGCTAAAAGGACACCAAGGAGCTTCCCGGAGTCCTTGAAGAGCTTCCAGGAAATCTTGGTTCCAAACAGGTTCTAGTTTTTAATTTCACTGAAATTCACTTCACTGTAAAAATGAACAAAACTTGATTTCACCATCATCATAATGTAGGGTGTAGACAATGCTATAATCAACATCAAAAAACCCTCCCCATATGAGGAGGTAGTAGGATTTCATCCAACAGTAATAATATGAGGGTCGTTAGCATGAAGCCTCAGTAAACTTCAGATCATGAGGCTTCAGTTAATGCAAATTTGCAGTCAACATCTTCATCTTTTGTCATTATGTGCTTCTCTGTTATTTCTGAAGAGTGTGGAGTTCTACTAGTGCAGTGTTTTGGTGTCATGTGCCTGACCTCTGACCTTTCTACAAAGAGGGACAAAAGAACTTACCCTTTTGGGATTGGATAAAGTAAGACATCCCCATCCAAAGGGTGTGGGTACATCCAAGGTATATATTATTCCTTTAAGGTTGGATGGTTTTACAGTATATGTATTTCAAACAATGTTTCCCCTGATGAATATACTTTCTTACCATTACATTGTCATTTTATGCATATTATAATAAATGTCCCAGTAAGTGTGGTTGAAGTGGTTAAAGCAATGCACAGGTGGATTTGTGTTGATTCTTTTTAATTTTGAGAGACAAAACTTTCCGTCACATGAACCTCGTTGTGGCATGTACTGAAATGAAAATACTAAGCTGAGAACAGATAATAACCACAGTTCAAACTGCTGAGCATTACTAATGTTCCTCCACCTGCAAACAGCCAGAAACCAGATCCTCCGCTATCACGTATCAGTGGAGTCCAGGACCCATTGGAGCCCCACCCAACCCCCACCTGGCTGCCCTATCCAAGCTTCCAGATCCCCTCAACCACCTGCCTGCTCGTCTCCTGAACAACCAGAGGCCTGTTTGGAGTGTGTAGGTGGAAGTGNACCACCTGCCTGCTCGTCTCCTGAACAACCAGAGGCCTGTTTGGAGTGTGTAGGTGGAAGTGGGGCTGTGAGTGACCTTATCCCCCTCGCTGACTTTTATCCAGCACTAGAAAGGGCAGTTGGATGTTGGGGGGTCCAAAGAAAAGACAACAAGAGACCAGCTGACAGGGAAGCACAAAGTCATAACTACTTTCAATTTCATTAATTTTTCCTTTTGAGGTTATGAGGAACTACAAACAAGTGTAACATATATGTAGGTGGTAACCAGCAACTTAGATGAGAATAAAAGCCAAAATATGCCATACATATATGCCAGTTACATTTCGTAATTCATTATTTTCTTAATAAAGATAACCAAATGAAACAAATGTGTGACATTTCTTATGCCCAATGCATTGTTAAATTGATCAAAACTAGGATTAACTCTATAATATCTTTTGATGAGTTTATTTCTGTCTTCCACAGAGTCAGAACAAAAGCACATCGTGAAACTGAAACTCACCACCTTGGTCACCTGTCAATCAAAATGTACATGGTTTTAGCTTATTATCACATGCACATCTACACTCTGAAATCAGCAAATTATGACTCCCACACCTATATTTACACATATAAATTAAAGCAACTGGGCTCAACAAAGTGAGATATCTCTCAAAAACAGAACCAACATTAAACTATCTATAATTATCACACAAAGGGCAACTACTTTCTGATGTGATTTTGAAAAAAATCGGTTAGATAATCTATTTATGTGGCCCCTATCATGCAAGATGGCTCTGAAATATAGATTGTATGAGATCTCAACAGCCAATTACATAACAAAATGGGCTTTTTGTTTTAGACATTACAAGTCAGAAACTGACAAAACATCAAATAACAGACAGTCACAGAATATGCTTACATGACTCAGTTTTGTTAAAGAAATGGGGAAGAAGGTCATGATTCATGCAGTCAAAATAAAAACAAGTAGACGTTATGTGAAAGCAAGAGTGAGAAGGTTGTTTGCAAGATGTGTAAAGATGTTGACAGATTGTGAAGCGTCTGGCAGGCTAGCCTAGTGCCAAGAACCGTATATGTAATAACTCATCATTATTCACAGAATCAAAAGGCAAATGTGGTGTATTAACTCAAAGCATAGGACTACTCTCATGCAGGGATCATTGGGCTGCAGCCTGGATCCAAACCAACAGGGAGAGGAATGAAATTGCTAAAGAGACAATCCAAGCAGAGAAGCAGAACCTGAACCAGAGCTGATATGGAACAAAAAAAAAAAAAAAAAAAAAAAGTGAACAGCACTGATCTGCATCCAAACAGCCAATATTTAGACATCAATACACATTCTGGCTATATGCTTTGCGTTTCTGCAGCCCTGACATGATGTCAGCAGTGACAACTTTCACGTTTGCCTGTGTGGTAAAATGTCAAGACGTATTAAGTTGAGAAAGCAAAGAGAGCTTGAGGTGTACTCTGCAAACATACAGATGGACCGAGTGGAAATTTCAAACATTCTTTGGACGTAATCGTACAATTTTCCTCCGATGGATTTTACAGTTTTCTGTACGTTGCCTTAGAAAGAGGATTTTCACCACTAGACCATGTTACCATTCTGTTACTTCACATATAGGATTTGGGAGTTTTTTGTACACAAAGGTAAATTGTTCCAGATGACAAGTAGATTTCAAGCCATCATTAAGACAAATTTGTACTTTTGGATGCCTAAATGCACTTTTCAAAGCATGAATTGCAGCAAGGGAACTATATTTACTTAGGTCTGTGCATAAAAGGTACAGCCTCAGCCTGTTGTATGAGGAAGTCTGGAGTGGCAGAGAAGTATGTTAGAGTGGTGCAGGACATGTATGAGAGCTGTAAGACAGTGGTGAGGTGTGCCGTAGGTGTGACAGAGGAGTTCAAGGTGGAAGTGGGACTACACCAAGGATCAGCTCTGAGCCCCTTCTTGTTTGCTGTAGTGATGGACAGGCTGACAGATGAGGTTAGACAAGAATCCCCTTGGACTATGATGTTTGCAGATGACATTGTGATCTGTAGTGAGAGCAGGGAGCAGGTGGAGGAAAACCTAGAGAGGTGGAGATATGCCCTGGAAAGGAGAGGAATGAAGGTTAGCCGCAGCAAGACAGAATACATGGCTGTGAATGAGAGGGACTCAAGTGGAATGGTGAGGTTACAGGGAATAGAGATAAAGAAGGTGGAGGATTTTAAGTACTTAGGGTCCACAGTCCAGAGCAATGGAGAGTGTGGAAAAGAGGTGAAGAAACGTGTGCAAGCAGGTTGGAATGGGTGGAGAAAAGTGTCAGGTGTGATGTGTGACAAAAGAGTCTCGGCAAGAATGAAAGGAAAGGTGTACAAAACGGTGGTGAGACCAGCGATGTTGTATGGCTTAGAGACAGTGGCACTGAGGAAAAGACAGGAGGCAGAGCTAGAGGTAGCAGAGACTAAAATGCTGAGGTTCTCTTTGGGAGTGACGAGGATGGATAGGATCAGGAACGAGTACATCAGAGGGACAGCGCATGTTAGATGTTTTGGAGATAAAGTCAGAGAGGCCAGACTGAGATGGTTTGGACATGTACAGAGGAGGGATAGTGAACATATCGGTAGAAGGATGCTGAGGTTGGAACTGCCAGGCAGGAGGCCTAGAGGAAGACCAAAGAGGAGATTTATGGATGTAGTGAAAGAGGACATGAAGTTAGTTGGTGTGAGAGAAGAGGAGGCAGAGGATAGGGTTAGATGGAGGCAGATGATTCACTGTGGTGACCCCTGAAGGGAAAGCCAAAAGGAAAAGAAGATAAAAGGTACAGCCTCAGTGACAGCTATTATACTGCAAAAAAGAATCTGCTTTTTTCATATTTGAGAGTAATTTTACAAATTTTTTGCAAATGAATAAAAGAAGAGCAGTCCAACACTTATAAAGTGTAATTATGCCACACTTCCCTTCAAACTGCATGTTTGATGGAGTTCATAAGAGACGATCAAATCGACTGGCTGTCTCCTCCCTATTAATGTATATCGGGATGAATGAAAGCGACAGTTTTGCAGCTCCTGCTTGACTTCTCTTCACCACATCAGCCGAGGCAATGAAAGAGACAACACGAGGAGAGGAGAGGAGAGGAGAGGAGAGGAGGCAAGCCACACCTAAATTCTCTGGACAGATTCACAGGTTTCTTTACTTTCTCCCACAAACTGTGACACTTTATTAGCTACAATAACAGTAACAGACACAAATAGCAGCCAGACCAGTAAGTGACCAGTTGGCGAGCTGGGGTTACATGCTGTCATCTCCCAGTAAAACCACAAAGCATAACATGTGGGCAGTGGGGCAGGAAACTGAAGAATTCCAACTAAATATCCAGAGACCAATTTAAATCGTATGAGGTCTTAATTACAGTCTAGGTTTCTCCTATTAGCCCCTGCACACATTCTGTAAGGCAGAAGTACAGACAGAAATGATTATTATTATGGGTTATGCTGTTTTTACTCTTTTAATTTAGTTGTTGTTTTTTAATCTCAGAACAAAATCGACTGAGAGAGAGAGAGAGAGAGAGAGAGAGAGAGAGTCTGACCATTGGATCATGCAAATACAAGTCAAATGTTTCACCCCAGGCAGCAGCAGGGGAAGATTCAGAGATATAGGCGTGGCTGGAAGAACTGCTGCTACTACTTGGCTCATGGACACACACACGGTTGGACATTTGCAACCTGCCAGGACACATCTGCGCTATTATAGAAGCAAGAGCCAAATTTTCTAACCAGGATAACCACCTATCCGACGATTTAGGACCCAGCTAAGGTGCAAAGTACCCATCCCCGGTGTTTTCCGCCAGATTAAACAGAGACACAGACAGAAAAGAGCAGACTTACTTCTCTCAGATGCGGGTTGTGACGAAGTGTAAATGGTTCTGATATTTTTCTCGTCTGTATCGTCCTGCGGTGTGCGCGAAAAAGCGATCGTGGAGTGGTCGTGGATCTGAAATGAAGCGTTCACGGACAGGTTTTTTTGTCTGCAGACCGAGCTGCCGTGCAAGTGTGTCTGAGCGGAGAGCCGAGGAGAGTTCTCTCTTCAGCACCACGGCACTTTGAACAGCTCCCTCTGACGTCACTGCCTAGATAAGACGCCACGCCCACCTTCGCTAGTGACCGCCTCCGTGTGTATGTGTGTGTGTGTGTGTGTCTGTGTAGAGAGAGAAAGCCAGAGAGAGAGGAGAAGAAGACAGAGAGAGAGAGAGAGAGAGAGAAAAGAGATGAAAGAAGACATTCCGAGAACGCATACCTCTGCCAAGGCCAACATATCCCCTTCNCCCCCCCACTTGACCCCCTACTGTACACTCAGCATTTATCAACGAAAATTATCCAAGTTTATGTCAAATTTTTCCACATTTTACAAAATTTCATTGAAATCAGCCCATTAGCATTGATTTTAAGGCAAAAAATTTTCTTCTGGATCCTCTATCCAGAATGCTCACCTCAAAATTTAATCACCTCTTCCTCTCGACATTATCTATCAGTGGACATTATCTATCAATTAGAGATATCCTGCAAACAAAAAGACAAACAAACAAATGCCGGTGATCACATGACCTCCTTGGTGGAGGTAATAAAGAGAGAAAGAGACAGGGAAAGAGAAACATAAAAAGTTCTATTTAACTTTCCAAAATCTGGTGAGACTAAATCTGGTCCAAGCCTGTTTTCTCACACTGCAGCAGTGTTTGGAGTTAAACTGTACAATCTCATCAAAGTGAATAAAGAGGAAAAAAAAGACTGTCAGTTTCCAAAAGCCTTTTGCTCCTCTTCAGCATCCAAAAAAATTCCCATTAGATGTTATACAGATTCCTATCTTCTTATTTTCATTTGCTTTAAAACTTTTATATTTTGCAAAAAACACACTGATCCACTTCTACTTTCCTCTGCTGCAGCACTGATGTGCACACAGAGTGAAAACAGGCCATTTTATGTACAGTCTCTTTAAGGCCCCAGCCTGCTTTGTTCTGATTGGCCAGTGATGACGTGGCAGGTAGTGGCAAAACACTCAGTTCTCATACTTCATGGGTGTGTTAAACCAGATGTCACATGTTGATGTAAACATGTTATAACTATTAAAAAATGATGCTTTCAGGGCAGTTCAAGACCTTTGGGTTTGTTGTACTGGGTGCGTTGCTATAGGCAACAACCAAGAACCCCCCCAAAAATCTGTCACATGAGGAGGATGAAGATTTTATCAAAAATACAATGCTTGCTGAAGTAAACTAACAATATTTCTTAAACTTAAATTAGTTTCATACACAATTACATTAATAATTCAGTTATTAATTTCATTGAATTATTATGCAGTGCAGCAGTGCATCTAAAGGTTTTAGATGCACTGCTGCAATTTATGTCTTATGGGTTGCACACTAACAGTGATGAATATTGACTAACCCCACAGAAAACTATTGAAAATCTGTTCCAGACATTGTTTAGTTTTTGGCTTGGTTTTCATCATTTTCACAGCTGTAGACTGAATCTTGTCTTCAAAACTGAGAAATAACATCTTCTGTATTTCCTGCCAAAAATAAAATGAACCTCTGAAATGAACTACAAGAGTGAATGCAGAGGAGAAGAGAGAGAAGCCGGGGGAAAGCCAAAAGCTCTGTTTTGTGTTGTTTTTCTTTTTTAGCAGCGGTGTGGATGGATCCACCTACACACTGTCAGCTTTCATTCCACACCGAGAGGCAGCTGGAGGGATTTACTGCCCATCACACTTCACCTGCAGGAGCTGCTGGGACGCCGCGTCCCACAGGTCTCCTTGCTGCGTCTCCGCACAGCTTCTCCAACTAAACGAAAATAAAACCAAAGTTCCACAGATTCCATACTGTAGATGTTATAATATTGCTAACATGTCAACATACAGGTCTGGAATTAAAGGACCATACCAGTTATGTATGTTTGAGCACAGTCAGGTGTATATTTTTTTTATTGGATCCCCATTAGCTTCCGCAAATGCAGTTTCTAGTTCATTAATACACTTAAATATGTAAAATAAATACACATAAATACATAAGAAAACAAATGTCAAACAGACATAAAATATAAAATATACAGAATAGACAAGGTATTATGTAACTTACAGTATGCAACCATTTTAACCACAAACCAGAGCCATCCTTTTGTGCTGCCTTGTGTGTAATATTTCAAAATCCCTTAATTTTAAAATAATACACACAAAGCAGCACAAAAAGATGATTGCATTGGTCAATGACAGCTGATTTTCTGTGGGAAATGTTTCACTTGTATTTTGAAATGTTTCCTGTTCTTAATGTGAAATGTTTATGTTGTTTAAATTAATATAAAATGGTGATGAGTTGCAGTCAGAAGAGGCTCTGTACAGAATCATGTTTTTCAGGTCGTTTTGTCTTTGGTTTGGGAAATGAGAGCTGGATGTTCTCTGCATTCAATACTACCCACTTACATGCTCCATTACTGCCAACCATTTTCCAAACAATGCTACTGGAACTGTAAATGTTAGAATTGTTTTTCCTACCTTCTAGATTGCCAATGTCTTTATTGTCTTTATTATTGTCTTTATTATTTATGGGTTCCCATTAGCTCCTGCTTCAGCAGTCACTAATCTTCCTGGGGATCACAATCTTAAATTACAAAACTTGATAAGTAAAAACAGAATTAAAACATTCAAAAGAAGAAATCTGACAATAGCATAATAATAAAACAAATAAGAATAGAAATTAATATCCATAAAATCATCACCAGATGTAAGCTCTCCTGTTACACCAATTGATCATGAATAGCTAAACAAACAATATAAGCCACATCAGCTGAGCATGACCTAGAACCAGCAATAAAGCATCAAATCAATCATATTTGCATTTTAAATGCCTTCTTACTTGTTTTCTAAAAATATAAATACTTGTGTGTTGTTTAAGGTATTCCAGTCATAGGCATTGTTTTCATTTCATTCCAGTATGCTGTAAACAAATTAACTTGTCAACTTGTAGAGACTTGATATGTGCTTGAGATAGATAACCCATCGCAGTGAACCACAGGCTGTTATTATTTTTTGTCAAAGTTAGTTAATTTCACTAATCCTACATGGAGCTACACGGAAAAAAATGTATGTCTCCACCAGGTAATATAGCATAGGTGAAATAAATTTTTTCCTGAGAAATGAACATAACCATTTCTTCTACAATTGCATGTGAAACACTGAATTTTAAGGTGTAGCGATCAAATTCAGAGAGGTCATTGAAGGAAACTTGCTCCAGAGTGCAGTGACCTCAGACTGGAGCGATGACAACGAAGCATCCAGTCAAGATAATGCTGGAGCGGCTTCAGGACAAGTCTCTGACTGTCCTTGATTCCAGCAGAAGCCCACACTTAAACCCCACAGAACATCTGTGGAGAGACCTGAAGATGGAGTTTACAGACGCTTCTATATAGGGATAAACTGCCTAAATCCAGGTGTCAAAGCTTGTAGAGACGAAGACAAGAAGACTCACAGCTGTAACTGCTGCCAAAGGGGGTCTACAAAGTCTTGAATTAAGGTCTGAATACTTACGGAAATTAAAAATTTCAGTTTTTGATTTTTAATAAATTTGCAAAAATTTCAAACAATATGTCTTCACTTTGTCACTATGGGTTATTGAGTGTAGATTAATGGGCAAAAATGTCAATTTTATCCATTTAAAATTAAATCTACATTACAATAAAATGTGCAAAAAGTGAAGGGGTCTGAAAACTTTCTGGAGGCACTGTAAATATGGCAACATGGCATAAGAGTGGAAGTGAATATTGATCTTTAAAAAAAAAATTGTACTAATTAACCTGATGTATTGATTTTATTCCACATTTAGCTCTCAGGTGTTAATGTTCCTTCTTCATGTTTATTCTATGTCACTTGACACATATTCATTCATTGATCTTATATATTGATTTCTGTCCCACATTTAGCTCTCAGGCATTACGTGTTTCTTCTTCATGTTTATTCTATGTTACTGTGTGGTGTCTTATGATGAGCTGCTCTAAACAGTTGACCCTAGAGGAACAAATAAAGTACTGAATTGAATTGATCAGTCTGAGAGGAGAGAGAGAAAGAGAGAGATCTTTGGGAATTTGATATTGAGCTCTGATGCCATAGTGTCACTTCTGAAGTCCTCAGCACACCTGCAGACAGAAATAAAGGAGATTAGAGAAAGTGTCAAGGCGGAGGAAGAGGTCTGTACGATGAATCTGTGATATGAGGGACTCACATCGTGGCGGTTTGGTGATTTGTGATCACAGATGCATCTGAAGGTGATTAGTCACGCACAGCATGTCAGCAGCACCTTGTTTTATTGAAGATCTGAGGGGATTATCCATCTCAACAGCATCTGCTTTGTGAATGAAAACTCTGCCCCTGCTGTGCTCTTCAATTTGGCAGCAAATATGTTTCTCATGATCAAACGCTTTTCATTTTTTTCACGACTAATTTGAGCTCCTAGAGAGGATTGAACAGGAGTCTGCATTCTCTCTGCAGTCTGTGGAGATTTTACTCCCGTGATTTTGCTCTGCAAATTCTGGTAGATCTTTAAAGGCCAAACAAGGAGAAAAAGGGGAGAGTTGGAGGAAAGACACTGATTTCTACTGAAGTCATGAAGTGGCTGCCGGCATGGTTTTGTTGACTTTGACCATAGGAATTTAACTTTTAGGACAACTTTCTGTCAATTGTCTATTTGATTTAGAGGTCCCATGTTGTGGAACAAATTAGCATTTAGCATCAGAACTTCACTAATTTTAATACATTTAAAAAATGGTTAAAACATTTTCCTTTTGAACAAATCCTATCCATTTGCCAGTATGACTGTTATCCCTTTATCTTGCTGTTTTCTACCTTTGTCCAGTACTTCCTGTTGCCTGTTGTATTTTTATTTTTGGCTAATATTTACTTCATTTAATATGTATTTATCTCTGAGTTGTGATTCTAATTCTGAAGAGGCCACTTAACAAGCCATTTATAGTTGTTTTTTTTTTTTTTTTTTTTTNTTTTTTTTTTTTTTTTTTTGGCCTTTGCTGCATTGTCTTCTTATGCTGATTTTAATTGGCAGGACTTTTGTTTGACTGATGCTTTTTGTTGCCTTTCTTAATTGCTTTTACTATGAAAAAAAGGAAGAAATATACTGACAATGTTGTCCTTATAGCCATAATAACAATAATAATAATGTACAAGGTATTTGGTCAGATTACTGCCCCAGCAACAAATAAATGTACTCCCATGGGTTCTATTAAGATGTGGATATAAAACATGCTGTGGGGTCCTGCATTAATGTAGGACACAATGAGTGGAGGACAGAGTTTGAGAGGTTGGGGGCATTTGTAAATGTCAGATTGTTTGTAGCTTGATGACTAGGAACACAATGACATGGGAGTTCAACACCAGCCACCTGTCTGCCGCTGCTAAAATTTAGCTTTGGCTAGTGGCTAGCTAAGCTCTGTCTGGGCTTTTAGTCAAACTTAAGCTGCTTGTTAATATCTGAATCCACCTCAGAGCCTGACAGGGAGCTGAGAGCAGCATTTTGCAGCTCTGTTTGTTCCATACCGCTGAAGCACATAAAGTGCTTTTAGATGACTTTTTGATGGTTTGTCAAGTGCAAACACTTTCGGAGGAGATGCTACACACACACACACACACACACACACACAGGATGAATGATGATGATGAATTAATTTTATAGACATTCGTATGAATTATAAAAAGCAGCCTCTTGTCCTGTGAACCCATTAACAATGACAGTAATGCCTGCTACTGCCAAGACGAGAGAGGGGTGGTCCACTGTGCCTGTGTGTGTGTGTGTGTGTGTGTGTGTGTAAAGAAAAAATGAATATTGGCACAGTTGGTGCTCCCATATTTGCTGAGTAGCTCTTATTCGAGCCACAGAGAACAGGCCTTTTACTTTGTGATTGATCACCAAAAGTTGCGGTGCTGTATAAGATGAGAGAGAGCCAGATGCAATTGTCTAAAGTTTGTAAGTGTGTGTAACTGTGTGAGTGTGTGTATGTTGGGTGGTGGTGGTGAGGGGTGGAGGAGGAATGTCGTAAGCCCACAGACAGCAGAAAAAAATCCTCCATCACAAATTATGTGGCTTACAACTCTGCTGCAGAAGCTGAAATGAAAATTCAACACTGACTGTAGCAGAGATGGAGCGATGCATCATTATAAATCATTATAAATCACTATAAATCTATAAATCAGCCAGCTGATAAAAAGCCTGGATAAGTACTGGATAAAACTTTGAGAAACATTTATTTATTATGTCATTATATATTAATATACACTGCAAACTATGAGCACTGCAGAAATGTTCCCTGTAAAAGTCTTTTTTTTTTGTTTTGTTTTTTGTTTTTACTGCTGCTGTGGGCAGTGAATTCTAAAATTTGGGGCCATTAAGAATCAAGAATCAACAAGACTAATAATTTAAAAAAAAAAAAAAAAANTAAAAAAAAAAAAAAAAAGCCTAAAACCCACCTTCCCCAAATTTTGCAGACAAGCACTGTTAGAAACTTTTGACAATAGACTCACCTCATGTATTGTTCTGATCAAACTTAGTTAGATTATATGACAAAGGTCCTTTAAAGTCACAGTCAAATGAAAAATGTCTGTGAGCTAATTTATCATTTCATACTATACACTTATGTAACAAAACATTCATCAGTTTCAGTCATTATTTGCTAAATTTTAATTTTCTTATATTTTGATTAAAGCATGAGGAAAGTCTAAAGTTTTGCTAGCAGCCCCAAGAGGACCCAGTGTCAAAGTTTTGGATGGAATAAACAAAATAATGATGATTTTGCTATTCTTAGAGGTTTACTGCAAGGCATGGCTCCAAGGAAAAGCAAAATCAAAGAATGGAGTCGTTTGTCCTTAAGCCCCCTCCCCACGGGGACATTAACAAAAAAACGTTAACCCTCTGGCCTATGAATGTCTTCAGCAAAATGTGTGGCCTTTTGTCTATTGGATTATGAAATATCTTTGAAAAGTTTACTTTTTGGCCTGCGGATGTCGTATCCTGTTGTAGAATTCTTTGCCTCCACCTCTTCTTGACTTTTGTACATCAGGACACCTCGCCATGTGTTATTGCTTAAATGGAGAAGTGAAGTGGGAAACCTTATTTAAGGCTTTCAAGAGCGAAAATAAAACTCATTTTCTGCAGAAAAGCTTAGCTGAAAAGTTTGCTCAGCATCAGCACATCGGCCATAGACAGATAGATAGATCTTTATTGTCATTGCATGTTATACAATGAAACTCTGTTGGAGCAATCCAGTTCTTCTTCTTTCTTCTTCTTTTCCTTTCGGCTTTCCCTTCAGGGGTCACCACAGCAAATCATCTGCCTCCATC